>VBVR01000606.1:0-45552 GCA_011638315.1 Tetramorium parvispinum | reverse complement strand
TTAATGCGTAATTTAATGAAAATTATTTTATGAATTTAATTATTTTACGAATATTCTGACAAAATCTGAAACTCCGCGACGTGTCCTTGTTCGTGTAGCTTCGCGAATTCACGGTTTTTTCGTTACGTACTCTTTTTTTACATGTATATCCTTATACATATATTCTTTATAGACATGCGGACATTGTCATTCTCAATTTGGTCTAAAATTTGGCGACTAAATTTTGCATCTTTTAGATTTATATAATTTGTAACTTTTACAAATACCTTGTTGATGCCGATACCAAGATCTCCTTGATAAGAAATTTTAGAAACGAAGCGATTCTACGAACTGTTAAATATATTCCTTTCACTCGATTGGTCCCCCCCCGCCGTACGTTAATATCATTATCACATGATATCGAAAAATATATTTTATAGAGCAGAAAATGCACCATGTAACATATTTCTCGCGCGGAAGCTGTATCAGACGGACAAAATATTGTACATGAAACGATTCGTAGTTGGTTCTTGGTTTTTGTCAGTATCATTATTCGCGCGACAATTCCGCGCTCAGTGCTGCGCTCCGCGGGATAATTCAATGCCGCGATGCGATGTATGCGAGCGTGCGTGTGTTGTAGGAAGTGTGCGTTACCCGCCCTTCGCACAGCGACGTCGCCCGAGTTTATAAAAGCTACCTTAAGATTTAGTGATTGTGTAGTGCGACAATTGACGACTCGCGGCGTGGCTAGTGACGCGCACGCCGCTTTTACGATATACATTTTTAGATTGTTACATAGACAAATATATATCGACGAGAAAAATATTCATTCTTTGTCCGTACGTGGCTAAGAGATATATATATATATATATTACTTTGCTTTTTCTTTTTCCGAGTACGCGTCTACTTTCTCCTGCGACGTGTGCCTCCTTCAGGTAGACGAGATAAATCAGAAGTCGTCAACTTCTCCGTTTTGACTGTCGAATATCGGAGTATCTGAATGTTGCCGAGTTGCTTGACAGCAAACGATTAAACAAACTGATTCAGCGTAGTCATGTTTAAATGTTTAAATGTCGGACGGCCACATTGAGCGTTAAACGTGCGACGCGATTGACGATTTAATTCCCAATTACCAATGAGACAAGAAAGGAAGCGACAAGTCGACCGCTAATCGATCGACCGTGAATTTATTTTTCATTTCAATGAATTCAAGTCACTCGGTCATCGTGTCTTCTGATGTATCCCGATTGTACACGTACATACACGTACTTTAAAACCATCTATCCCTGAAGCCTCCGCCGCCACTATGTGGCGACGAGGGTGATATACGGCGCGCAGAACGGCACGCGGTGCGAGTATTAGCCCGGCTTGGGGCTAATTTGCGGCCGTGCGTCGCCGCCATAGATTCGCGATCCTGTCCCGGCCGCAAAGAGTATACCTGTGTGTATAACTATATGTATACATATATATATAATATTATTAGGTCAGATTGTACGCGCGTTAAACCAATCTGGATCCGGACCGAGCGAGCAAGCGCGAATAGACGCGAATGAGCGGCTTGCACGATTGAACGGGATTGAAAAGACTCACCGGAGCAAGTTTCCGCTCGTTCACGCCCGTTTCACTCGCTCGCCCGCCCGCCCGGACCAGATCTGGCTAGAATAATTTGCAGCTAGAGCCGCTTTCCATTTCCCTCCGACTCGCCATCTCAACCCGGGGCGTAGGTCGGATCCCCGAAGAGAGAGATCTCGGCGTCTCGAGGCCAATTAAGGAAGAATCGGCGTCACGTCTCGTCGTTGGACGAGAGATCTATCGCCACCCTGCTTCTTTACGATTGACCGAGCGTGCAAGGGGGTCGGTGCGCGCTAGTTAGAGACTCCACTACCACCGCGATCTTGTCCGAGCTTCGTTCACTGACGATCATTGGCATTTCACGCTTCGGGTTGTCTATTGAAGAACTGATACTGCAACATGGGAAAGAGAGGGTCGTTCTTTACGCTTCGCCGTTTCTCGCGACGCGAGAGAAAGAGGAATCGCGCCAACACCGCGGTCTTGGAAGAGCGCGAATCTCGGTGAGACTTGTCTTAATACAGCAGATTCGTTTCCCAGAAAAGTTCCGAGGTTGTATCAGGTTGTATCATTTAAAATCTCTCAATTTATATCCCCTTTGTCGTTGCAAAATCCGAATCTTTCTCGAACGCGAGCAGATATATCCGTGCACCCTGTCTCTCGTTACGTCCGTACATTTGAGATAATAATTTATTGTATCCGGTACTCTTTAGAAAGGACGCGTTACTATAATTTTTAGTCTTTATCGAACTCCAACTTTTTATTAAATGTTAGACTATTTATCAAATTTTATTCGTATCAGGAAAACGCGCGCGATTAAAATTCACTCCAATCAGTGGCAATGTTCTCGGGAACAAAGCCCTTTTCGAAATTATCCCGTTTCATTGTCGTTCATCGTCGGTAGAGAACTGTTACGATCAATATTTCGATATCGTGTCTTTGCGACGGTCTCTTTGAATTAATCGAGAACAGAGAGAGAGAATCTAATCTAAGGACAAGGTGCGTGGGAGTGATGAAATCGGAGAGAGATAGAGAGAGAGAAAGAGAAAGAGAAAGAGAGAGAGAGAGAGAGAGAGATCGCGCGCAAACCGATCTAAGGCTTAATGAATATCCTTACACTGTAACGGAGGGTCAGTGGGAATGCTGTCCCGGTAGCTGGAGTGATGGAGAAAGTGTTGGTGGTGGTGGTGGTCCATTCAGGTTCAGGCAGATGGGGGGTAGTTGTCTTACCATGCTGGAGCCAACCTGCTGCAGTAGCCCGAGTCCCTGCTGCGACGACGTCGAGGATACGGACGGCCGTCTCGAGCCGCGAATACTGTTTAGGCTTGAACTGAGCAGATAGGGCACGCTGCTACTCGTGATCGGCATTCCCTGTGTACAGATTCGATTGCGTTTATTCGGATTGCTCGGCTCTCACCGAATAATAATCGCTCTATCGCTATATTTAATTATTATTGCTTACGCGCGAGAGACAAATCTCTGCCCGATTATGTCGCCCGCGTGTTCGTATTCTCCGTTAATACTCCGGATCACTTAACGACTCTGATTTATTTCTGCTTTACGCCACTCATTTTAGATGATCAATAGAAAGGATTCGCTTTTATAGGTGCCAGGTAGTTTTCCGATTATTCCGAAGAATGTCAGTAGGTCATACTAGTTTGAGCTTGGCGGCACCCCGTGACCGTTACATCATTATATTGCGGAATATTTAATTTCCGTTAAATATTTAATTCTCGAAACCGGAGACTACGTTACAACATCCCGACGAGGGGCACGGCTCTTGCGTGTCTCACGATCGCGATCACGTCTCGAGCAACCGTTCTCAAGCAGATTCTCCGTCATATCGTTTACGCTATTCTTTATTTTGTTTCTCTTTTTATAGCGCGCGTCGCGTGCCGATATGGGGTCGTTCCGCAATATGCAAATTATAATAGGTGCGGAGGATAAATGCGTATATATACCGTAGGCGGGGATAAATTAATATTGGACCCGCGTCGTTCCTGAGGACCGGTGCTAGAGTGTCGACGGATCGGCAGGCCGCCGCCGCCGCCAGTGCCGGGCGTCCCACCCGGTGAACTCGCACAGGACGGCGCTATCCGTATCTTTGGTGTCATCAGGGTGTTGTCCGACAGTCGTCTGCTGGTGAAGGTGTTGGCGACTCGCAGGAAATTATTGTCGCCGGTCGACGGCGAGTTGAACCACCCGAACATTGCTAAACACAACGACACACGCGCGTCACACTTTTCGGTTAAATCGATCTCGTACGATATGAACGGAACGTTGCGGTCTTCTATCGAGGATCGCGTAAATATTGCATTTCATACATAAAGGGGAAAGAGAGTAAGTCATCATCTCCACTTACCAGCCACCGAACTTTTCCGCGCCATATTTTCCGCGGATGCCGTCGATATGGATCCTGCGTGCGGGAAAAAAAATGTCGTTTAACTCCTGAAGAGCCGCGCGTTTCCATAAATACTGAATAAACTTAATGGAGCCGTTTCTTAGTTTCTTTCTCTGTTTTCTTTCCCCTTGCTCGAAAGAGTCGAAGTATTTATTAAATCTACCGTCGCTCAGTTTAGTCAATATTTATGTAAATTCAAGTGCTACTTGACCGTGGAGAAAACAAAAAGAGTTGTAACCCTTTCAACCCTGTTATGAGTGTGGAAACATTAAGGCCCATTACAAATTAATTCGAGAGGGCGAGAAAACTTGAAAAATGCATTCAGTTGCTTGGCGCAACATTGTAAACTCCTAATGGGTTGCCACTGCTCCTACTCAATATTCGGTTAATTTGACTAAAACAATGAGATAAAATTAGCGACATATTGAGA
Organism: Tetramorium parvispinum; assembly: GCA_011638315.1. Taxonomy (NCBI): domain Eukaryota; kingdom Metazoa; phylum Arthropoda; class Insecta; order Hymenoptera; family Formicidae; genus Tetramorium; species Tetramorium parvispinum. The sequence goes on along the minus strand of VBVR01000606.1, from coordinate 41,173 downwards.
TAAATCTTAGTCAATATGTTGTTAATTTATCTAATTTAACTTCCAAGTTAGTCAAAATTTTACTTTCCTTTTAGGCAAAATCAATGAAATAATGAGCAGGAGCAGGTGACCTATGGAATAGTTAAAAATGACTCAAATTGAGTATTTGACATTACGAGTTTAACAGTGAAGAATTGCTTGGAAAAGACCGTAGGTCTGATATTTCGATCAGTGTTCATACCGATGCTATTCTTCCTGGCCATATCTTCGGCTGACGAGGTTTTGCGTTGCTCGATACGCACGTTCGGGATGTTAAACAGCGGCGCGTGTACGTTGTCGGTGCTATACTGATGTCGAAGGGGTCGAGACTTGTCGGGGCTCGGTAAGGAGAGATTATCGAGCGTCAGCTTGTTCCTCTGATTTCTGCAATTTAAAAGATGAAAGACACACGTCACTGTCGCACGCGATGAGCGCTGTGAAAATTTTCAAGAAGCACTACACGTCGGTCGATTCTTGCGCAATATTGATTGATTAATTAGTAGTCGCAATATTTGTTAATTATACGGAGTGCACTACGGCGCAATTGCGTCAAGTGGCGCAAGTAAGCGCTTCGTTCGACCGTTTGGAACAATGATGAAAGGAATTATCGAAGATTAATTATAATAGAAAAGATTAGATGTACGTTTTTTTCGTTGGGAGAAGGTAACTTTTCAATGGATTCGCGTCCGTACCCATTAATTAATATGTATAACACTTTACAGTTGGAAAAACTCTTTAATGATTTTACGCGCCATTAAGCGCGCACAAAATACTCGTTTATTTTCGCAATAATTATTAATTAGATTGCCAGGGGAATCATTATACCGTAGCCCCGCGTTTACTCGCGGCACATATTACTCCGTCCAATCTTACAATTAATGCTATGTGCACTTGCCTCTCAATATTGTTCAGCATATCCTGCAGTACATCGAGAAGCCTGCTAAATTGGTCGAGATTCAGCTTCGGGTTCACGGTTTGTGGTAATAGAGAAGGCATTGCATGCGTCGCCATCCAATTGACCGATAATCCATATTTCTTGTCCGTCAGCATCGTCCCGTAAATGTCTGAAAAACGTGCAAAACGTACGAGAAACGTACTTACAATTAGACGCAAGTCTGGCAGCAATTCTCATTTTTTTTCTTTTCCCTTAAAATGAATATCTGTTTCTAACAGGGGGATCCCTCCCTTTTCTCATGTCCTCTTTCTTTATTTTCCTTGAGACTAGAATATTATCTCGAGTCGCGCGCTTCATTACGTATTAAAGCAGTAGAACGGTCGTCTCTGGCCGATATCTATTCTTTTATTGACAATAAAGGCAAAAAGGATGCTCGATAAAAAAGTTTTTGAGATTATATCGAAATGTACACTCCGCGTCTCCAAATCGTGATAATATATTCATCCGAATTCTGACTTCTAAAGTTACTTGCTTATCTCTACTGAAAATGAGTGAAAAATACAAGAATTAAATCGCATTTTGAAAGTCTCGTATGCTTGAATTTTTTAATAACAGATGTATTTTTTATTTCGATTATCTAACATTTAATCATAATGTTACGTATTTAGTCAGATAAGCTGGTAGGTAAAGCAAGCGATTGATGGTCATTATTGGGACAGCCAAATGCCAAATGTATTCTGTCAAGAGTGCATGTGTGTATTCGCTTTACTTCACTTACGTACAACCCGCACGACGATTTCGGGTTCTTGCAGCTTGACTTTACAGAGCAGCGGTAGAATGCAGTCGATAATTTTCTGCTTCTCAAGGCGCTGCAGGATACATGGAATCACGTCCATCAGCACCCGAGTATTTGCCGAATTGTTCTCGAAAGCGTCCAACAGTTTCGGTAGCACCACGTTACGTATTGCCTCGTCGTCGAGATAATCCTTCACGTTAGCCACGGCCACAAACGCGGCCGTCTGACGGTCAAACGAATCAATCGTTGATGCAATTGTTACTTTTCAATGTAGCCTTGCATATTTATGCTATCTCGCGTATTCGCCTACTGTTGTCGTGTAGACGAAGAACATTATTAAATTAGAAAACGCTTTCCGAAAGCGTCGATGAATTAAAATAGAATTTACAGGAGATTATAATATATTAGATAAATTATATTAGAAATTTATATTAAAAATTAGACGGTTAATTGTCTAAGAGAGTAGGGTATATCTACCTATGTATATCGTATTGTATTCCAAAGTTGAGATACTCAATTTTTTAAATGTCAGAATATCGTTTTTGCAATTATCGAATTCTTCATTTTGTGGATAAATGACAGTAAAATCTGGCGATATAATTTAAAAGTGTTTTTCTTTTGTCCCTCTCAGGGATCGATCGATTTACTTACTCGCACTTGAACGGTCGAATTTTCGAAGGACACGTATAGCATCGAAAGCACCTCACGCTCGTATTCCTGGGGTGTCTTTTCCAGGATGATGTGCAGATTCTCCAGAAGGGTCACGGTTCCCTGAATCGACTTTCGATTGGTGAAGAGAGGTCTGCGAGAATGAGGGAAAGAGAGAGAGAGAAAGAGAGAGAGAGAAAGAGAGAGAGAGAGAAACGGAAGAGAGGGTGAGATGAGACGTGGTCTATTTCGCGCGGTTTTGCGCTCATTTCCGCTCTCGTTGTGTTCTATGTAATACGTACTTGAGCGTGGGAAACACGATTCGTTCGTATTCCTCCTGCGTGCTGTACTGGACGATGTATAGCATGGGCTGCAGCACGGCCGACAGCACTTCCTGCGTCTGCAGCTCCGCGTGAAGATACGTCCAGATGTGCTGATACCAGAGTTTCTGCACAAACGGAAAACGCTCGCGTGACACGCGACATTTCGCGGTCGCGTACGATTAGGGTGAATCGCGCTCATTGAGCGCCAACGGTGTAATAGATATAATAGTATCGTATAAAATAATGCGACACCAACTGAACGTGTTGAAAAGAAAGAGCATTAAGCACTGTAAAGTTGATCAATTTTTTTTCCCATCTCGGACAATTCGTTGCATTGTTCCACTCCCATTTGATGATCCCATTTACACTACTAAACGTTTCAACGCTTCTTCTCCGCGCCTCTACAATTTATCGGAAATCTATTGGTTTTGCTCGGATTCAGCGTTACGAGTTTCTCGATGCATTTAAACACGGAAAACGAACCGCGAGGTTCGTATTATAGTGGAATGATTAGCAGCAGAAAGCGATTTACCGTTATTAAAATGGAGACAATTGATTCGTATATAGAAGCATCTCCGATTCATGGATAAGCACAAGTCTTTCGAAGGAATATCTATTTATAATCACTTTCGTGATTTATATCAGCATATGCATAGATGTGTTTCTTTGTTCTAATTCCCCGATTCTAATGAATCCTAAAGTTACATATGTATAACGTTCGCGCATACCTTTGGCATATAGGGTAAGAGTTCTTTCAAAGTCGTCGTGTAAAAGTGTTCTTTCTGATGTACGTCCTTCATCTTGCTGACGTCGAGAAATTGTAGAGCGTGCACAAACGGGTCTTGAAAGAACTTGATCATAGTCAAAACTTGCGCGGTCGGTCTCTGCTTGGGGTCCTTGTGCAAGAGTCGCGTCACAGCTTCCCGAAGTGGCATCGGTATCAGCGGCAGAATAACGGCCACTTGATCGTCAAGCTAGTAAAGAAAGCGACAATAATCTAGCGGATCTTTTCTTTACGTTCTTCACGTTCTTTTACGTTCTTTTCGATTAGACATTCAACGAAATTGCAATTTTAAGTTGTATACACAGCCAGGAAAAAAGAAGCTTGTAACTTGAGGAAGTGCGAGGACTTGCAAAGGGTCCAGGTTTATTTTCCAAGATCAGAAGGATCGAAGAGAGAAAGAGACTCGTGTCGTCGCTTCTCTCTCCCGACAGAGTTGAGTGCTCTTAAAGATCATCCGTGATTTCTTGGCAAGGCTTTCGAAGGAAATCGTCTTGTCCACATAGCTGGATTAACTTACGCTCTCGAGTTGTTTGAGATAGTCCGAGCAGCTGTGATTCGCCTGTATCAGCGGCCGGCCCTGATTGTAAATCGCGCATATCGTCATGCCTAGGCTGTACATGTCGCTGAAGAAGTTCGCGAGCTTTTTCTGCTGCACCTCCGGCGCTGCAACATATTGCGCGGCCGCTTATTATAAATGGCTCCCTCGTCGACGAAGTGCTCGTCAACACGACAAATAGGAGAACGTTTTGCATGGCCACGTGCGGAAAGCTACTCCCGGTAATTTTTAAAAAGCTCGCGCTACTCTCTAAAAATAAATTAGTGGAAATTTGATTGATTTTGTCAGTGAACTTATTTTTCACTGATAAACAGTGATTGTTGTCATGCATGACGTTGCGTGTGCCACACGCAGTACGATTGAGCACCACTATAATTCTACTGCATCAAGCAGTGAAAACTAAAATATAAGTATAAAATATAACTAATTAGTGGCTTATCAATTATCAATCCTGCTGCTTCGGCGGATATCTGAGACGATGACAACTGCCCCGAAAGGGGATGTGTAAAATGATTCGTTTTCCCGTCCACCGTTATTAATTTAAAAAAATTAATTAAAGACGATTAAAAACGTTTAAAAAAACTGGAGGCTGATGGAGCAATTCCGACTTCATATTCATTTTCAGCGGCTCAAATTACGTAGGCATAGCTTGATCAGACCCTCAGCACCTACTTTTTTTTGTTAGCCTGTGTAATTAGTAATTATATACTGATTCATTTTTAGAGAGTACGCATCGATTAAAGCAAAGCAGCGGCCCATTTCGCGTTAAAGTTCCGAGTTCCGATCAAATTTCTCTCGCGTGCCCAATTCAATCTCATTTGACGCTACCGAATTTATTTATTTTTTTCTCCTGCAAGCCTACTTTTACACGTAAAACGAATTCGGTTGGCAATAACTCACCATTTTACGTTTGATCGGAGTTGATTAAATGTTTTCGATTCGAAAACAGAGTCCGAATATGTTGTATTGTTGTGACGCCTGTATAATTAGATTTCTATTTTCGTTGCGCGTTTAATGTTAAATATGAAATTGTTTTATCCAACACGTTAGGCGTGCAACACGGGAGGAAAATCAAACGGTCAGGGTTAAACGTTAAATACATTGCAGGTATTTGCATCTCGCGTGCGCGATTGATTTCTCTATCTCTGTCTTTATATTATCTTAGAGAATCTTTATATTATTTATAAAGATGTACGAGATTTTCGCTTGTACACTGTAAACTCCTATGAGTTGCCATTGGTCCTACTCAATATTCGGTTAATTTGAATAAAATAGACAATAATTTGAATAAAATAGACTAAAACAATAAGATAAAATTAGCGACATATTGAGTAAGCCTTACTCAATATGTTGTTAATTTATCTAATTTAACTTCCATGCTAGTCAAAATTTTATCTTCCCTTTAATCAAACTTCATGAAATACTGAGTAGGAGCAGTGGCGACCTATGGAATAGTTAAAAATGACTCAAATTGAGTATAATTTGACACTACGAGTTTAACAGTGTAGAAAAGCTATAGCCACATTTATTCAATTACAAAACTATTTAATATTATATATAAAACTATTTAGGGACCTATTAGTCTATCCATGGGATCGGAAAGCCATCGTGTTAATCGTTAACTATATTTAATCATGTGCTTACGAAAGGGATAAACTCTGCAATTTTGCATCTATCAATTTTGCACGACTCGTAAGACACACAACGTTACTGGGAAACAGCTTTCCCAGCGTGGGCATGCGCTAATGCGACGGACTTAATTTGATGTTGTCAATCTCACCTATGTAATCGAGATTCGGCTGAGTCATTTTTGGCATGTGCTTCGTCCATGACTGCACGGTTATCGGTATCTCCTTGGCACCCTCTAACAAGCGAAATGTATTCTGACTAAAACCGCAGCGTAAAAGCATCGCGCATCGCGCGCATCTTTTTCTTAGCCCTCGATATCACATCATACGTCGATACGTATCATTTACCTTTAATCGATTTCAATATACATATGCTTATATTTTACAATACATATAATGTATTTATTAGTCGCAATATATCCTGAAATAACTTCAGGGTTTATTGACTCTTTTGCTTCGAATTTATTAATATAGTTTTATCGTTGTATATAATATTTATAACATTTATCGACGACACATATTGCTTTGTCACATATTTAACTTTGGGCAATTCGATGGGAGGCAAAACATGTACTTTACTTGATGAAAAATGGCTGATACTGACTAAAAATGGATAAACTTCGATCAGTGTCTCTATCTTTAGGACGAGGGATGACGAGATTAGACTCACCGATAAACTCGAACCCCGACAACTTCCATGTGCCCCTTTTCGTGATAATGATGCTTGTCGGACAAACGTTTCTATGAAGAAATTTACAGTTGCCGTGAAGGAATAATAGAGCTTCCGTGATCTGCACAAAGTAATAAATATTATTTACAATGCTAATTTACAATTTCCTCTGAACTATTATTATAAATTAAACTTGACCCACTTTTTCATTTCAATAATATTTTTAGTAATTTAGTCCCATCATATATCATTAACAATTTTGATGGTATTTCTTCTAATGTTAACACGTTTTAATCCTTTTGCAACGCTCTATTGAATAATTTCTCTTCATTTCGCGTAAAATATAATAAATGAGCATATAGATATTTGCTCAAATAAATTTAGATGTTACTCTTTGCGATTTCGAGTCATTAAACTGCAGTGCTGAACGCGATCGCTGTTACGGCGGCGCAAGTCATACTCGTGGTTTGAGAGAGGGTTGACGCGCGCGCGGCATTAAGCATTCTATTACGCCCCTCGTAATACATTCTATTATGTGAGCTACATCGAAGAGTGGCACCGAGCTATTACGAAGGTTGATTTCGCGTGGTTGTAACCAGGAACTCGTTTTTGAGAAAATTCACTTTGACCACCTTCCCACTCTCTCTCTTTCTCTCTCTCTCTCTCTCTCTCTCTCTCTCTCTCTCTCTCTCTCTCTCTCTCTCTCTCTCTCTCTCTCTCTCTCTCTTTCTCTCCATCTCTCCATCTCTCGTTGCTACACGCATGCGCTCGAATTCGACTTAATTTTCCGCAACGCGACTCCGCTACGATTCCGTGCTTACGCACAATGTCACGGTCGTACATGCGTACTCGTATATCGAAATTGTCTCTTCTCTATTTGCCACTACTGCCTATGTCTAATTTCGTACTGTAACGTGCGCGTTGTATCGTAACAACGTAATATAACACAAAAGAGCAGTTTTTTTATCGAAACCTTGGATCGTGCGTCTATTGAATATTACATCAGAGAAAAAAGAAAGGAAGAGAGAGAGAGAGAGAGAGTGAGTGAGAAAAGAAGCATTGGCAGTATTATAACGACGAGGATACAAGCGTTTAAAAACACCCACTCTGTTTTTTCTCCCTCGTGGGCTTGTTTTACGCGACGCGACTAATGCTAATGGACGAACCCCATTATCGGTGCCCTCGGATATTCGGAAGCTGCAAAGTATGTCCACGACAAACAAGAAAAGTGAGATCTCTGGAAATCGGTTTATCGGCGGACGGATATACGACATGTAACAAAGAACAGCCGAGCTGTCTTTTTCATATCAATCTTAACGCTCAAGTTGAGATTAAAACCTTTTTCTTTTCTAACAACATCATTCTTTGCACATCAAATTTTTGTCGAGAAAAAATTTATATTGTATGGTTTTGACGAAGGAGAATTTATATCGCATGATTCTCTTATTATGAGAGATAATTATAAAATTATATTTTCTCAGAAGAAAATATAGTTTCAATTCCTTGGAAGTCTGTTATCGTTTGATAAGATTCCTCCTTCGCCCCCTTACGTTGCGTTTTCTTACCTGTAAAAGGCCGTACTTGATCTCCAGTTCCTGCAGCTCGTACTCCTTGAGGAAGGTTGAACGGTGGTGGCTGGTGGCCGGCGGGTGGTTCTGCTTGACGTTCGGATTGCCCGAGGATTGCGCCGTGACCGTGTTTGCTATTTGCTCCTTGTACGCCAGGACATTGGCCAGGCTGGCGAGGACCGGTTCCGAGGCGAAGGCCAACGTGTCCGCGCACTCCTCCACTTTGTACGCCTATATACAAATCGTCGATCAAATATAACGCGTATCGATCTACGGAGTGGCTCGCGAAAACGCTCGAACCGACGATGTCGATCGAAGCAGCTCGAGTGAATTCACATGCCGCCAATACTTTATGCATATATATGCGTATGCACGTACCTGAAGAAGCTTCGGATGCGAGTATCGTTCCATTCGAGTGGCGCCCGCGCGCAGAATGTCCGTGACCGTTTCCCGGCGCTTCGGTTTGTGCAGCTTCTCCACGGACCGTTTGTCGAACAAGAAGATCGAGACCTCCTGCAAGCGAGCAAACCCTTGCATACACACACACACACACATACACATACATACACTCTCTCTTTCTCTCTCTCTCTCTCTCTCTACTCTGCTGTCCTCGTACTCTCGGAATCGCAAGCTCAGAATTCAAACGCGAGATCTCTCGGCCAAGTATATTTTAGATCCGAGGTCGAACGCATCACTTCGTTGTCACCTGAATCTTTTCAGAACCGACTTTCCGAATTCAATCAATTTAAAACTAATTCGCAATCACCTCTCTTTATCCGGATATATCCGGATTAGAGTCTGCACTGTTAGAAAAATAGGAAACTAAATAACAGTCAAAGCTAATCGACGTCGATAGAAATCGATCGCTAGCCAATCCGTTTATCAATATCACTCTCATCCAAGAGACAAGAGACGAAAGGGAAGCTATCGCTAAGAAGAAAGAAAAAGAAAAGGAAAGAGAAAGAGAGATACAGAAGATTCAAGAGTTGTTGTTTGACTAATTACCATCCTGTCCTTTTTCCGATAGCCGTCGTATATGCGCCAGACGTTCTCTGGTCCGGCTGTAGCGGACTGCTTGCCGATCTCATACGTGTTGCGTATTGGATCAGGAAGCAAGTCGCACGGTGCCGTGCTGCTGCCTCTCGACTTTGCGAACATGATGAGAGCCAGCCAACCAACCAGAGGCCCTTGGATGAATCGCAGCTGATACTTGCCCGCTTATTATCTGCCAAATCTGCGAAATCACGTCGGCCGTGTCATTCTATCGCTTTAGAGCATGGCAAGAGGGGTTGGGCGAGGGAGAGTGCATGGCCAACGATCGGTGTAATATCGGGAAAGCAATCTCTATGTTCGCTCGTGACAATGGAACACCCCACGACCCACAACGTAAAGTACGTTTTCCCGTATCTGTGATTTATGTGTGACACGCGAAAATCGGATTCATCCAAATTTTAAACATCGATTTTAAACATCACTTCCATCGCTGCCTTTGTTACGCGGAAATTTTTATAAATTGGCGCGACCGTGCGAAAAATAGGCGAAAATATCGAGATTCGCAGCGTCGCTCCGCGAAATTGCGAATCTTCCATCATTACGAGAGCAGGAATTCAAATCGTTAAATTCTATTTCGTTCCTTCCTCTATCTATTCTTGTATCTATTCATAGTGTTCCTCTGACAAGATAATCGCGAAAACGAAAATAAATTTTACTGAGAATTGACGGATTACGTGGGGATTGGTGGGCGAATTAAACAAGTTATGAAAGAGAGAGAGAATAGAGAAAAAAAGAGAGGAATTTATACTGCACAATCATATTATGGCAATTTTTAAATGGTTTCATTTAATTGTATACGTATATATCCATTTTTATTCTTGTAAATTTTTTTTTTTTCATATACGATATGTTGAAACAAACAAAGAGCATTAAAAGAGACTTTAATTTATTTAGCAGAATAAAACAAATATATTGTACGTGCTTAGTGTTAGTAGATAATTTATTAGCAATACAAAGGGGCACAGGCCATTCGGGAATTTTGTAAATAAATTCCCGAGTTTTTTAATATATCGAATATTTGATTTGGTAAAAGTAAAGTTCTCTAATACGCTTTAATAAACTTATTTTTTGACACAGTGTAAATAACAGGTTTATTCGAGTTTTATTTCGTAAAAATAAATTTTTTTTTCATTTCATTTCATTTCGTTTCATTTTATTTTTTAGAAGATGCTGCATGAGCTGCAATTGATCTTTTTCCTCCGTGAAAATTCAATTTGAATCCCCGTGCTTCACAATTAATTGTTGAATTTTTTTTTCTCCGCGTTTTTACATTGTACGAAATAGTCCTAATAGTTTGTTAAAATTGTTTGAATCGAGGATTGAATCTATCTGACCACGGATCTGATGCACCGCCATCACCAACAACTTTTTAATTATCGACATTGAAAGTTGAAATTACGCGGAAATGGGATTTCTTTACTCATTTGCAGCTCTGTGGCTTAATTTGGAAATTCGCTTTTTCATCCCGGTACGTTAAGCAATCCCGTAAATATTGAACTTGGAACCCCGATATTGATTCGCTATAAAATACAAAAACTGACTGTTTACACCCACCGTTTTCAACCATGGGTTAAACATTCACGAAAAATTGTCGCGAGAAACAGAGCAACGGATACTTTTATGAAGGGAAAAAATCTTTGAATGTTTCATTTGATATTTGCGGATATTTTATGAATATGAGAAACGAAATTTCGTATTCCTAAACACATATAATGCAAAACGAACACTCCCATATATATTCGAAATCCCTTTAAATGGACGACTGAAGAAAAGAAAGAGAGAGAATTTCTCTCAATTCATATTTACATATATTGTCTGTCTACATTTCAATGAGCGACCATTTACGATCGATTCCTTTTAAAGAATAAAAATCATGAAATATTTTGTTTCTCTCTGTTAAATTTACGTTTTGTCATTTTCTCGAAATGTATCATTTTTCACGAGGAAAGATACTTTGAAAATCATTTCTCATTCTTCTATCGCCAGATGCAAGAGTAGAAATCGTTTATGCGTCGTCTTGAAATATAGAAATGCGATCTTTGTGAAATGGTGCCTTTTTCCAAAGACTCGGTCGTGAGGACAATGCGCAATTAACGCGAACCACCTTATTTAACTAATTCGTCAGTCGGTTTATTAAAGAACTAGAGAGAGTTACGCACTTACACACAAATGCGTCTTTATTCGTTAAAAGATAATAATTAGATGTATCAGTAACGCAAACGTTCGCCTTAATAGCAGCATTATAATAAAGATTGCGATTGGAAAGGGGAAGAGAAAGAGAGCGAGATAGAAGACAAGAGAAGAGACAGTGAAATGGTAAAAGTTGAAGTTGAACAAAGATAAAGAGATACGTCTCATCCATCGAAGAGAGATAGGGTCTCTCCCTCCTTTTTCGAAGAACTTGCCGTGCGAAAAATATGATTCCTGATAAAAGTGTCCTTAACTTTTCGCGAGCCGCGTTCGTTTTTCTTTCCTCCCGTCGCGCCGGGAGGTGGAGACGCTCCTCTCTCTCTCTCTCTTTCGCCCACGTAGAATTCTCCCGTAGAATTAATATCGCCCAGTAAAGTCCTAATCGCCACAAGTTCTTGTTGAACTGACGTTAACGGGCGTTCGCCACTCCGGTAAATCGATATTAGCGCGCGAGTCGTTAGCTTTAATAGCGTACGAGCGCACCCCTTCTAATAGCATTCCCGATTTTCGGCTCGATCCCCTGCGGCAACGTTCTCACCGGATTTCTCGGTGACCCCAATCCTGCTCCTGTTATTCCCCGTCCATAATTACTTTTTCTCACGCGTCCTCCGCCGCGTTTGTTCGCGTCTTGTCGCGTAAATGCGATTGGAAGAGCTTCCTGGATCGCAGGACGACGAGAATATTCGGGCAGATGCGACTCGCGGGGAAGACGCACCCCATGAAATCGCGAGCGAGGCCATATTCTTGGCGCGCACGGGCTCGCGGCGAGGACGGACTAGATGGAGAGGAGATTCTTACGAGGAGATAGCGACACAAGCAGCGTACGCAATTGTACGGTGCGTGCATCACATACGGGGCGCGTTGAAAGTACGAAAGACAGGAGAGACAGCGTAGATCGTACGGACGAATAGACGAACAGGGAGCGGGAGTGTGTGACTCACCTGTTGCCGAACGATATCGGGAAACGCGCGATAACACCACCACCGCACATAGGCTCTCTCTCTCTCTCTCTCTCTTTGCGCGGAAGAAGAGGAAGAGGAAGTGGAAAGAGGAGACACTGCGGCGGCGGTGGCTGCGGCTGCGGCTGCAGCTGCGACGGCGGCGGCGGCTGTGGAAGAGAGAGCAATAATCGCGCGGGCTCGCGCGAGCGAAGCGGAACGAAGCAGATAGCGATAAGCGTGTGGGGGGCGCGCGCGCGTGCGCGCGCGCGTGAGATGCACGGCGATGGAGATCGAGCTCTCGCGCGGGTGGCACGCGCCCGAGGGTTGCAGGTGTATGGGGTTGTACGTGTACGGCCGCCGCGCCGCGACGGTTGCGCCGATGGAGTATCGCGACGGTGGACTGGCGCGACTGTAGGAGATGAGAATCCTGTTATCCTGTAAACAGGCCCCTTCCCCCGCTCCAGCGGCAGCGGCAGCGTATCACCATCGTCGTCAACGTCGACGTCGACGTCGCCGTCGACGGCGGCGGCGACGGCGGCGGCGGCGGTGGCGAAGGACCCGCGCGTGCGCCCGCGCGCGCGCCCTCCGCCTCCTGGCTCTCCGCCGGCGCCTGGCAGCTCCTCGCCCGGCTCCGGGCTCAGGGTGTAGGCCTCTGCGTTGCCTGGAAATTATAGGTCTGGGTTGCAGGGTAGGTAGGTTGGTAGGTTTGTAGGTAGGTAGGCAAGTAGGTGCTGGGTATACCGCGGGGGATGTACCGCGAGGGCGAGAGAGCCGGGGTGGCGGGGAACCGAGGGGGATGGCGATTGAGGTGAGAGACACGGGGGTTTTTCCCTCTCAACTCGGCTCGGCTCGGCTCGGCTCGGCTCGGCACGGCACTGAGCGGCCGAAAAACCTGCTCTCTGTATCACGACGCTCGACTGCCTCCGTTTCTCTGGCAACTCGAGTGTCACGAAACAACGAGCGATCGTCCACTGAGCGGCTGATTGACCTACTAGCCGAATAGCTCTTAGTTCTTTAAAGCTCAGCATCGCGTGTCGCAAACTCGGAACTTTCCATGCTCCTTTATCTAATTTACGAAACATCTTAATCGGTTCGATCGAGATCTCATTACTGTCTGCCTCCAGCAAGATTCGAATCATTGTCGAGTAGGTAACTTTGAAAGACAAGAAGTAACAGTACAATATAAAATACGATGTACATATAATTGGAATAGCGTTTTTTCTATTTTGTAGAATCTTTTTAGAATAAGAATGTAATGTTTTATAAAATTTGTATTTGGAGTTTTGTGCAATCTTTGCTTTGATGGACACAGGTGAAATGGGAGAAAACTCGACTCGCAACCCCGCAAAGTCTCGTCCCAAATCGGATACCGCTGATTGCGTCGTCTCGTCACCTCGTTCCCGCGTTCAACTCCTCAGATTTCGCCGCGTATAGATGCTGACGTCATGCCGCGCCTCCATCAGAAATACAAGTCACGGTCGCGTCGCGTCCAACTCCAGCATTGTGGCAAGTTTGTTGCGAGTCAACGAACCAATCGATAGACCGATCTAATTTAGTCGTGATGATGCTATTGTGCCGCGAGGTCTATTGTACGTCCGGTTCGATCAGATCTCCATCAATCCGCTTTCCCTGACAATTGTTGGCGTGTCGCCCGGCAAATTTATATCCCGATGAAATTTAACTTGTTCCATAAGTTAAATCATGCTCGAATTGATTATTTATGCTGCTCATTTCAATTATAATATAATCGGAGATGGTTTTGGCAGAGAAAGAGAGAGAGAGAGAGAGAGAGAGAGAGAGAGAGAGGGAAGCTACAGGCAGAAAATACGATTTTCGAAATACAGACATTTTGGAGAGGAGAGGATTAGAAATGAAAATTTAGAGATGGTTAAATTTATTGTTTAATCATTTTCCGATAGGTTTTAATATCTTTTGCGCGCATAATAGTAATATTACAGCGACGCTCGAAAATGGAAAACTGCAAATTGGCAGGTGGTTTCTCTGAATTTACGCCAATCCCGCGTGGTTTCTCTTTGACATATTTGCGAGCTCACGCGATTTGCTAGTATGCGTATATTTTTTTGCCCATAAGTAAAGCTTGCTTGATGTATTTGTGTTCTGAAAATGGGATTAATCATAAATACAGTCAGAAGGGTGTAAATATTTGCAGGCTCAACATTTGTAGCTCGAAATTCCATTATTGACACGCGGAAAGTGAAAGCACGTAATATGCGACACGTCCCAACGTATGTATATACATACATACATATGTATGTACATCAGGGCAAATTGTAACTTTAGACGGATTCTTCGATCGTTTCGATACCGATTTCGTTGCCTTGCAAACGAGTGGCCAACGGTACACGTTGGTCGATCGATTTTCAACGATTTTTTTTTTTGTATTCAACTTGTTGCCGGGCTGTGAAGGCTTAAGGTGAAATTTTAGCTACGAAATTATGAAGCAAAGTTTGCTTCAAATTATCGACGAGTAATTTATAAAGTTTGACATTTTCAATAGTTTCGTTGGAATTTCGCCCTCGTGCTTTCCCACTGATCGGCTCGTTGGATAGGAATAGATGGGATGGAAGGATGGAGAATTCCCTTGACGAGAGGGAATTCTTCCCTTGGCGCCCGCGTTATCGCGCGTTGGCTGCATTCGTCGCATTTCCGTCGAGGGAACCATTCTCGGGACGATCACGTCCCGACGAGAGCAACAGTTGACGAGCGTTTCCGCGTGTCGAAGCCATACATAGCCATACATAGATACGATTGGGTGCGGGACAATCGGAAATAGCGGCGCAACATTCGCTAACGTTATTAACGTTATTAACGACGTGATGCGCCGTGATCGACAAGGCCGAAGGTGCTGGCCATTTCCCCACATTTCCCGCGAATCTCACGAGAGACGGAGAGACGAGACGAGAGCAGAAGCGCAGCGAAACACTCTACGCTGTTCCAATCTGCGCTGAACCTACGCCAATACACCAGATGTAATGGGTTCGGAGCTCGAAGCTCGTTGATATCTAATCTATTAATCTTTAATCCTATAAACGCGCGTGGGATAATAATTTTCCGCTCCTGCATCTCTCTCTCTCTCTCTCTCTCTCTCTCTCTTCCCGTCTGCTATTGTGCTCTATAAACGCGGGGAAATCTCGCTGTCGCCGCGCGTGCGGCTAACAAAACGATACATCATACATTTTTATTTCCGCGTTGATTATCGAATTCACGCATATTTCCACGTCACGGAAAAGTAATCGCCTGGCAGCCGTATTCACTTTTTCTCGTAACGTCAAACGTACAGTTGAACCTGTCGAGCGCGAATTTATTAAAATGTCAGGATTTCGTTGATCACGTTACGTTCCACGCTAGGCTATTCTCTTTTTTTCTCTTTTCTTTTTTTGTATTCTGCATTGAAAAATGCGCTTTATTAAAGCGAAAGTGAAATAGAGGAAATTTTCGTTGGAAATTATTACCAAAGGGAAGAAAATATTAAGTTTCATGGGAAATTGGAAATAAATTACATATGCATACGAAGGGAGACCCAGCGCGGGATGCTCGTGTCGCATCAATATAATCTAACGTGTCTATCCCTCGGACATTGTTACATCCAACTAATTGATTTAATGGCCGCGTGCATGCCGCATGTCATAAAAGTACATCGCGTCGTCGTAGAGATCGCCATACGGCCGGTCTAACCGCGAATCCGACCACGAAACTAATCGTGGCGCGGAATTCATTAACCCTCTTCCGGCCTTTCGGATCAAGTTTTGAAATTATGGCCACATGTGGCTTGAATTGCGCGTCCTTGATACATAAATTTTTAATATCGCTATCACAACGTCCCGTAGTATCTTTCAGTAACGTCGTCTCTCTCGATCTCGATCGGTCATGACCTTTGCCTTTTAAACTTGGGAACGTGGTTCAAAAGTTGAGAAACCTTTCACCTTCCCCAAACCTTTATACTTTATCGTTACAAGTACCAACGAATATTCGATTTGCATAATCAGGCTTGAAAAGTTTACGGGGAAATCCAAAGGGCCACGTCTTTACGTCTATCGACGATGACGAGGCAATTTGCCGAAGAGAAAGCTAGGCTACAATTTTATCATGCTGTTACACACAACGTTTGCGGAAAATTGTAAAATTTCTCTGCCAAGATATATATTGCTTTTCAAAAGCACATATGACAAAAGCACAAGAATCGTAGAGATCCTGACAACTAGATCTGAAAAGACAGATTACGCGCAGAGACTGCTGCTAGGATCTGAATGCCAGAAAAGCAATAGATTTTAAGTAGTTTCTGTAACATGTGACAAAGTTAGAAAATTTCTACTAAAAATCTGACAGAACCTGTTGACATCCTGTGTCAACAGACTGACAGCAGAAATCGAGCAGATCCTACTGCCAGGATCTGATACCAGAAAACCAAAAGATTTCAAATAGATTCTGTAATATTTGATAATGCTAGAAAACTGCTGCCAGAAATCTGACAGAACCTATTGAATCGTCAGATCCTGTCAGCAAGATCTGCTCGATTTCTGTTGTCAGTTGACATAGGATGTCAACAAGTTCTATCAACAGAATGTTAGCAGAATGGAACCTCAGATGAGCTCAGTCTGCTAACATTTCTGATCAAATCTGTTGACAGTCTGCTGACATTCTGCCAATATTTTGCTGACTGGGGACTAGAAGAAATATCGATAGCGTCTCATTGTCAATATAATCATGTCAAATATAACTCTGAGATTGTTCAATACTCGTCGAACGAGCAACAGGATTCACGGATTGACAAAACTTGCTTAATCCTCTGCCTACACACTAGTATTACTAGTAATCCAGGCCGATTTTGAAATGCCCGTCCTCTTAAAATATTAAGCAGTGGGAGGCTGGGACTAGGGGGAGAAAAATGTTAGAGGTGTCCTCTACTGATCCCTCGATCAGTGAGATTAGAGTTCCTAAAACAATTACAGTATCAAGTGCAAAAGTGTGTGTATGTGTGGCTGGGGGGGGGGAGGTACCGTAACCCAGTGTATAGGCAGAGGGTTAATCGCCCACAAAATATTTAATATTGCCAATTTTATATTAGACATGCAATAATATAGCTCCATGAAAGCTCTATATCGAAACAAATCAGAACGGAGCAACGTATGTAAAATGTTGATCGAAAATAAAACTGATGTGGAGTCAAATAATTTCGGTGAAACTGCAGTCGAGAAACTCACGAAATATACAATCTGTCGTTTTCAATCTGTTCTTTTTATTCACGTTTTTTACCACTTTCCCCCCAAAGAAAATATAACAATTCTGTCCGTAAGGTAAAAATGGTAGAGTTATTATTTGAGTTGAAATTGATGACCGATTAAGATCCGATTGCATCAACGTTATTTCGGCTTTAAGTGAGATGTGTGTCTTTATTTATTTAGAAAGAAAGATAAAGATAGATACATGTTTAAGTCTCGCTTAAAGCCAAAATAACGTTGGTTCAACCAGGTCTAAGGGAATTTGATCAAAGTCAAGTATGACCAGGGAGCCATTAGCGCGCGCAAAAGATCGGTTGTATGATTAAAGGCCTGTACACAAACGAATCGTCAGGTGTCGGATGCAAAGGATGCCATCGCGTTGGCTCGGCGCTCGCTCGATTGGTCGATTTGTCGGAGCATTTGCACTGAACCTGCGCTGCGCGCTGCACGAACCTTGACACTTTTATCTCTCTCCCTCTCTCTATCTCTCTCTCTTTATATTCTCCATATTGCTCCATCGTACATGCATACACACATACTTGATCGCCCTGCAACTACTCGTGCGCTATTTCCATATAACCTTCTTCCCTGTTTCTTTCTTTCTCTCTGGAGTATATCTCGTTAACACCTCGCCACCCTACATTTCCCAGCTGTTGCCGAGATAGATATTCCCAGGGTTGACGGCAAAGAGGACAGGCTCATTGTTTTCGACGTACGTTACGAAAATCTGCATTCGTCGAAGGTCGGCAGGTCAGGAGTCTCATCACGTCATCTCGCGCGAGAAAACGTCCTCGATATCATCGCTCTCGTTTCAGCGGTCGCACTATAGAGAATACATCTGATGACGCGGAGGATGAATTGGAGCGAATTCGCGCGCGAGCGAGGTTTCCAGATACAACCAGATTAGAGGTGAGTTCAGCCGTGGAGACGCGAACCTGGCGTTCCACCCGGTTGAACATTCTGTGAAACTCATTGTCAGAGTTCTAGTTCGAGAGAAACAAACTGAAGGACGAGCAGACCTCCTCGATTCTCTTGCATTCATTTCGTCGCTACTTTCTTGCTCTACAGCCTCGCCTTGCTTCATCTTCAATCTCTTCTCTTCTCTTCTCTTCTTTTCTCGTCTCGTCTTGTCTGCGTCTACATATATACATACATAGCGTTATCGATGCTTTTCAGAGAAACGATATAACCGTCTTCACCAAGTATGCTTCCGGAGTCGGACGAGCCGTCGACCAAAAAAACGCCTCCATCACGCCTATAATACAGAAAAGAGCCGTCAAGCTACACGGCTTTAACGCTAGTGAAAAATGTAGAATAAGTAATAATCTATTGCCAAATAAGCAGCATTGCATACACGAGTACGGCTCCAGGGTATTCTGTGGCTCGTACTCCAAGGATGGGGAGTTTTTCATCACTGCCACTCAAGGTACAGTCTCTTTTGCGCATCTATGTGTACTACAAACTACATGTATACTACAATGCTCTCGTGAATTTTTGTAGATAAGTGGTTGTACATATATCGGACGCACAATGGTAGTTTTAACTTGTACAGTCACATGCAAGCGCATGACGTTGGTTGGAGCGTCCTGGACATAGCCTTCAGTCCGGACGGTGAACACTTTGCGTATTCTAGCTGGGCGGATTGTTGTAAGTATTGCAAGCATTGTTATGCTAAGCGTCACAATCGCGCAGTTAAATAAATGTTGCGCGCACGACGTACTCTCTCCTCTCTTTCTCTCTCTCTCTCTCTTTCTCTCTTTCTTTGTCTCTTTTCTCTCTCTCTCTTTTTCTTTCTCTCTCTCTCTTTCTCGATATCTTTTACAGTATATCAGTGTCATGTATCTGGACAATCGCTGGAAACGCTACCATTGTCCCCAGGGGTGAGGCGATTTTGCGTCTTTTCCGTGGTCTTTTCGAGTGATGGCACCGAGATCCTTGGTGGCGCCAATGACCAGTGCCTCTACGTGTATGATCTCGAGTGTCAGCAGCGAATCCTCCGGGTTTGTGTAGCGATGATAGTTATTCAGTGAGGGAAGCGCTCCTGTCCCATCCCTTCTCATTGGCGTATAATTTTTTTTACAGTTCGAAGGCCACGAAGAAGACGTGAACAGCGTTGTCTTTGCAGACGAAAGCTCGCAGATCTTTTACAGCGCCGGCGACGACGGATTATGCAAGGTACAATTGAGTCATCCAAAGAAAGAGGGATACACCGCTCTCTTCAACTTGGCGGTGTGTCGCGAGAGAAACGGTCGCGATCGCGCGTCGTGGATCTATGCTCGACTGAATCATAAACCGACACGTGCACGCTATTCGGCTAGCCAGATAGAAATCCTTTATACATTATGTGTGTACGTCTTCAATGTCTTCCTGTCGGTTTAGGTATGGGATAGGAGAATGGTAAACGAAACTAATCCGCGTGCGGTTGGAGTGTTGGCCGGTCATAGAGACGGGATCACATACATTGATGCACGCGGAGACTCACGATATTTTATAACCAATTCTAAAGATCAGTCCATCAAGTTGTGGGATACGCGCGTATTCTCCTCTTGTAGAGCCCAGCAAAACGCTCGCCAAGTCATCCAACGTCAGGACTGGGACTATCGATGGCAGCCTATACCTCAACGATGTAAATATATATTTAGAAGCCAAAGAAAGAAAAGAATGGAAGAATAATTGCTTTGCTTTTTTACTTTTACATCATTCAGATGTATTATATGTATACATACATATGTGTCTGAAACGTCTATAGTGACACAATTCATCTCTCTGTTTCGTTCACACACAATTTCCAGGTACATATCCACGATATCTTCCTGTTTCAGTATGGGAACGAGGTTCTTTAGAAGGTGATACCAGTGTCATGACATATTACGGTCATTCGGTCCTTAGGACTCTGATACGTTGTCGCTTTTCGCCACCGGACAACACTGGCCAGAGATACATTTGCACGGGGGATTCGAAAGGTCGATTCATCAGTAAGTATCCAAATGTTCTCCGCTTCTCTCATTGTCAATTCACACTACTGAGTTCATTGTGTCAAGTGTATGCAAGGCTCCATTACATATTGCATGTCTCCCTTTTCCTCATTCGTAGTATACGATCTTCTGACGGGAAAGTTGGTACGCAAGATTAAAGGACACACGGATTGCGTGCGCGATGTTAGCTGGCACCCCTTGGATTACAACCTCATTACTTCGTCTGTAAGTAAAATTATTAAAATAACCGCGAGAATGTGTCTCGTGCACGATCGAAGGATGATTAAGGACATGCGTCCTTTCAATAAAATATAAATGCAAAGTTATCTGTCGTGCTTAGTGGGATGGTAAAATAACCAAATGGGAATATTGTGCGACCCACGATGTGACAAACGAAGACGAGCTGCGACCTCCGCTGCGACAGAGTGAGAGAATAGCTGCACAAAGAAGAGCAAGGACACTCAATGTAATGTGAGGCTCCCTATTTCCTCTCTTCTTTTCTTTCGAAGCAAACCTAACGTTATTCGCGTTATTGCTTAGAAGGAAAGAGAATGGAAAAATAGGTTGTATCGACAACAACCTTTCGTAGTTGTCTATTTTCGATATGATTCTCCGCCAGAAATGCAAATAGACATTGTAGATTGAAGACTGAAGGACGAATGCGATTTTTCTATCCATCTTTGCCATTGCGTTTGCATATTTCGTGCGATTCTTACGAGTCTCTTTTTCGCGCCGTTAGTATAGATTGAATGAGAATCACTGTTCGATCTCATTATTTCAATGACATCCAGATAGGAAACTTGCAACAAATGCACAATTATTGCATCTTTCCATTCACCGCATTTCGCAATAATTGTGATTTTGTATATCTTTTGCTAAAATAGAATTTTATAATTATAAGTTTTAAATAGTGACAATGACGCAAAGTTATATAAAAAATAAAAAGTAAAAAGAATTTCTTACTATTATTTAAATAATAATTGTATAATTATTACGCAGTATATTATACATTATATTTTAAAATTAAAATGAGACTAAAATTTGTTTGCATGCGTTCTTATCTGGGCACAAACGATCGACTTGTACGTAACACAGAGAACTTCCTCCCCTCCTCTTTACGTTGTAAGTATTTTATATTGCCAACTGTTTTAACTCAACGATTATCATTTAGCTTTTAGAGGAATTTTTGATAAGTCATATCTTATCTCGTCAAACATTACTTTGATTGATAATTGCAATTCTTATTCTCGCAAGAAAACGCGCAAATGTCTCTCTCTCTCTCTCTCTCTTCTCTCAATTTTCATGAAATTGATTTCATATGTATATCCCTTAATATACATAAGTAATCTTCAACTTTCAAAGTTCAATATCAATCTGAGGGAAAGGAGAGAAACTTGCATGTTTTCTTGATTGATATTTTTATCTCATGTAGAGCATTCGAATTGAATTAACAAAATTGAAATTGAATTAAAACTTAAATATTAGCTTTCTCGGAGAGATATTTTTTAAAATATCTATACAATTTACGCATTTGAATCGCTCCATTACACATTTCTAGCTGGATAGAAAAATTACAGCTGTGTAGTTAAACACTCGTTAGAAATTGCGTATGTATGATGTAACAAAGTCGGCACCACGATTTCATTTTAAGTTCAATGTATTTCATTATTAATTAGAAAGATTTCTTTTTGTAACTGTAATATAATATACATATTTCTTGCAAAAAATAAAAAGAAATCTAACGCGTTTATATTAAACGCCACGAATTTTTCGTACAATCAAAACTTTAATTAAAATAAAAAAATAACTTTACATTGTTTCGTAACGTAGAATAGCATCCTTATAATCGCAAAGTAACCTCGTTCTGTGATACGCAGTGATACTTATTTTAAGGTTCTGTAGACACATACACACGTAAAAACGATTTTTTCGCCACACAATATTTTGACATTGCGACATTAAAGAAATGTGATTCTAATTTGAATACAACATTTGAATTAGAAATTCGAATGAATCGTTTCAATAAACAATTAAGTAGTCTAAAATTGTTTAAACAATTGCGCGGCGAGAGAATACTATTCCTTTCCGCATAAGAGATCTTGTTAATTAATTACTATTCTTGTCCTAATTGGTCAATTAATTAATTAACAATAAACGAAGAACGATCGGGGCGATTATGATTTGCTATTACTTGATTCATTCGC
The DNA here is from genome assembly GCA_011638315.1 of Tetramorium parvispinum. Classification (NCBI taxonomy): domain Eukaryota; kingdom Metazoa; phylum Arthropoda; class Insecta; order Hymenoptera; family Formicidae; genus Tetramorium; species Tetramorium parvispinum. Next base: position 18,684 of record VBVR01000606.1, on the reverse strand, counting down.
GAGGAACGAAGGACGATGGTCCAGGATATAAACTTTTTCCATAATTAATTAATTATGTTTGATGTAATTTTTACCTCGAAAAATGTAACATATTGTTGGTTTAATAAAATGCCATATAGCTTGGCGTTTTGATATTATTCCTTTTTAATCGTTTCAGAGAGAGAGAGAGAGAGAGAGAAATCTTTAACCTTTTATCTAAAGGACCCCGCACATTTTGTAGCGTTGAGATTACGAAAATAATACACGTAACCTTTTTTATAAAGAATTTTATGCTCTACATTTTTTGTTTAAAACATTTTTTCATCAGATTCATATTTTTCAAAATAAATGCAAAAAACTACAAAAAACATGTTTTTTGGCGGTTTTTTCAAGATGGCGGCCTCAATATGTCCGATCGCCAATTTTTATATATTCGTAATCAGCAGGCAAAAATACGTTAAAAAAGTCTGGTGGGGACTTTTTTCCGATACTGTAGCTTTACCAAATATACTATTTTTCAATATTTAACCTCTTATATCTCTGAAGATATTGATTTCTGGGGGTCTGGCCCATTGAGACATTTGATCAGGATATTACCCAGTGAGAAATGATGTTCGAAAAAACATCGAATCGACGTCGAATTGAGGTCTTTTCGATGCAAAAAACATCGAATCGATGTCAATTCGACATCAATTTGATCAATCATTTCTCACTAGGTATGAAGTACATTATATTTCAATTGCAGCCAATTTAACCGGGCCCAGATTTACATGCAAAATGTGCGGGGTCCTTTCTCTTTCTACGATTAGAAACACCATAAAATAACATGCTCAACATATTTTTCAAAGTTTATGTGTCTCTGTCTCCTTGCAAAAGAAATCCGTTTTGAAAGTATTATTATAATAGTATTACATCGTATATTTAATTGTATATTGTATATACTGTTATACTATGCTTTTACTAATGTAGCTAATTATCTCACTCTGTTGGGCATTAATATGTAACTTGATGCACACAGTTACGTAAGGCGAAATCCAACACGCTTAAGAGGTGAAGGAAAATGAAAGCATGTAATATACCTACATTTTTACAACGCGAGTTGCAAGATCTTTAAACTAGCGTAACCTTTCGTCAGAAGCCGTGTAAAATAAACGGTAATTGATTTAGCTCGCGGAAAGATAAGAATTTGGAAGCCATACAAATTCCGATGAATCCTGACATAACTTGCGGCTCGGACTTTTCACGAATGTCATTGCGATGATGGAAGTATGATGCGTTTCAAATACAAAAACAGTTAAATTATATCTGTACTTTTATAAATCTCGGATAAACTACTACTTTAAAGTGTCTTGAATATACAGTTTCATCAAAAGAGTCATATTAAAATCTTTGCTCGCAGGCCATAAATTCAAGATTCCTACTCTAAATAGATCACACTGTCCGACAAAATTTGACTTTTTTTATAATATAAGTGTGAATAGTCCTTTTTAATGTATTTTGCCCGCTGAACACAAATCCGTAATCCAAATTTGGTTATTACATCACAATTTTGAGAAAAATGGCATTAAAATAGCCAATTAAAAATGATGATTTTGAGAATTTTCATGATGTTATAACGCCGATACTAAATTTTTTTTTTTTAATTTTGTTTATGTCCTTCTAAAGTATCAACTTTTAGCTTTAAAATGCATTTTGTTTCATATCGATATAATTCTCCTTTTTGAAATATAATAATTTGATAATAGCTCTTTTTTCTATATATGAAGGACATTTTATTCTATTTTAATACTACATTATATGCAAAATAAACATGCATAAACATGCTGCTCCGTGTATAATCTGATCGTTGCATAAAACTCGAAATATCTCGATAATGAAAAATTATATCGAAATGAAATAAAATGCATTTTAAAGCTGAAAATTGATACTTTTAAATGGTACAAACAAAATTTGATAAAAAAATTTGGTACCGATGCCGTAACGTCATAAATACTCTCAAAATTGTCATTTTTGGTTACTTTGGCGTCATTTTTCTTAAAATTGTAACGTGATAATCAAATTTAGATAACGGATTCGTGTTCAGGAGACAAAAATACGTTGGAAATGACTATTTGTATTCATGTTACAAAAATGATGTCGAACAGTGTTATTTATATTATATTAGTACATTTTTAAATGCATAAGAATGCTTTGTTCATTTTCTATCTTGAGCACATTTGTTAAATTCTTGAGGAATATATTTCTATGCGCTAATTATGTTCGGACAAAAAGATATTTCCGTAGTAATTGTCTCCGCAATCGTCGTGTATTTTTTCTCGCAGATTTTTACATGAAAATCGTTGACAGTCATTTCGCAAAGATAAAGACGAACCTCGACACTTCCAGATTTAGCGGTGAGGAGGATGCACAATGCCAGGTTTTATTGTCGATACGCATACATGCGCGGCGATATGTTTTCTAGGCGATCCTTGAGCGCGATATTCGCGAAGGGAAACCTTGGATGAGAGCTTTCTGCAGAACGTGACTTATTCGGATCTAGGCGCGTCATTGTAAAAATCTCTGATACTATAAATGGAGCTGCCTTAATTTCTGCGAGACCATTATTTGCAATGACTGCACATATGTATAAACGAGGTACATGTATACATTTTTTTCGCACGTTTTTTCGTCCCATTATTCATCGTAATTACGATGACAAGGTACCATGCTATCTTGCGCAAGATAAAGAATTAAAATAACAAGGGTGAAAATTGTAAGCGCATCGCGCGATTTTCTATTACAAATTATATTCTTTTCAGATAAACCTCTCTCGAGAAAACACTTTTGTTGCGAAGAGAAATAATCTCATTTGCTGTACTATGTACTATGTACAGAAGGTCTGACAATAAAGTTTTCAGATTGCAGCAATAAAAAAAAACAGATAACAATATGTTATATTTTATTTTTCAAAGCAGTCCTCCATGATATTAATACATAGAGTACATATTTACCACCACTTTGATATAAAATCGCAAAACTTTTTTTCAAGTCCACAGTTGCAATGTTGTTCAAAGCATTCGTATTCACATACTTTTGTATATCCTTATCTTGAAAATGTTTACCTTTCATGATGTTTTTTTAGCTTTGAGATTATCGTGGGATTTTTAGTATGAAATTCAAACACGGAACGTTTCGACAATGTTGCTGTAATGTGTGTGTCCTGTGTTCCAATAAATCGACCAACCTGACATTCTTTTGAAGTCATTTTAATTAAACGGAATCAGAAAATGAAAATCCATCATTGAAATGAATATCCGCACTATTGATGCTGTCGTCTATGACAAATGTGATACGAACAAAGTGATAACGACTAATAGGCTTCTTTCTCTTCTCTTCCAAGAGTGGTTATCAGCGGTCTCCTGCCTCCCGGATTCGCGAGATCACTTTCGAGATCGTCTCAAGGTAATGGGCGACGGAACACGCCACTTGGCGATACGTAAATCCTTATCTATTATGTTTTATATTATCGTATGAAGTCGTGGTAAGTGAGCGCCGCTCGTGCAGCGTCACCACGGCTTGTGCGAAGCGATAATGGAACGCTATAAAAGCCAGATAAAAGCTAGAAGAGACATTCGCAAGTCTTCCTACTCGCCAAGACTTGCGAGCTGTCAGTCGCGCATCGATCGTTACCAGCACGTGCAGTTGTTAGATAAGAGTGCCGCAATTGTTCTCCATTCGCGCAACGCGAATCCACCGGAGAGTCCTCGTCGAGCGCGGAACAAGTCGGGTAGGCGCGTGTCGTTGAATCTTTTTCTCTTCCTTTATTCCTCCTCTGTCTCTCTCTCTCTCTCTCTCTCATAAAAATCGCGTGAATTACGTGAAATTACGTGCTTCATCTGCTTCCATAAAACTTGATATATGCATACATACATATACACGTCGAAATTATGTGGGATTAATTCTTGCATTATCGGTTTCCTCGATTATATAATAATTACGCGCATAATATCAATTTTTTTCAGACGTCATTAATCGAAACCGGGCAAGAAACCAGTAGCATAAAGCTGGAAATTGATTTCCAAAGTCGTCATTATAAAAAAAAAAGAAGAAAAAGACGAAAGAACCGATTGACGCAACTCAATGTAGGAATACTCAAGAAGAACAAAAATTATAATGACATCATATTGACACCAAAATAACGCTAAAACAGTGACAAAATGACAGTGACATAATAATGACATTTTAGAATCATTTTAATGTCATTTTTGTGATTTCTTGTTCTACCTAGTAATTTATAGCTAATACAAGCATCAATAATACAAAGTAATAATTGACTTTGTAAATAAATCGATCCGCCAAATATAATCCAACATTAATATAATATAAATATATTTGTATCGCGAATAAAGGCACCTGTTACAAAAGACAGGTTTTATCATTTATACATACATATATTACAGTTCTTTTTTTTGTCTTTGTGCGACGCGGTAAGCAATTAATGTATATGATATGCATCATTTCCGTGTTTAAAATACTGATCCCGCTTACAGTTCTGATTCATCTAATTTGCATCTTAACAGAACGATTTATAAAGTGGTATAACCGAGGGCAAATATTCGTAGTTAAGAAGAAGAAGAAGAAGCAAGAATATCTTGATTCTTTGCAACATGGCAACTATTGAATCGTGCAAGACTAAATCGGCGCTCAAGAGGACGACCATAGGTCGCAGAAATGTTTCCATAATCCACGTTCGGGGAACGCACTACGAGATCGGCTTTGACATTGTAAGGATCACATGATACTTGGTCGATGACAATATAGATTTTACGATTGCACAGTGCGCTTCTCTAAAAAAAGTCTTTGTCGCGAGATCTTTCGCAGTTGGAAAATCAGAAACGTTTTATTCCATTTCTTTAAGTTTTCTCTGAAAGATGTCGAGACTAAAGAAGCTTTGAATTTAATAATATATGTATAAAGTAAACGTACGGAATTATGCCACTTTAAGCAAAAACTAATTTTTCATAGGCTATTTGAAAAACAGTAAAGTGGTATAAGATAAAACTATAAATTTTATCTAAAATTAATATTGTAAATTAGCGAAAACACACATGAAACTTGAAAATAAACAAAAATATTTTTATTTATAAAAGAATTAAGTGTGAACTGTAAATATCTTGAATTACGCCACCGAAATTCTAGGCTGTCCCGATTTACGCCACTGATATGTATCAAATGACACCGTCTCAACTGATTTCTTTCCAGTATAAATATTACAGTAAAAGAAATTAAAATATTACATCTATTATCTATTATCTATTATCTATTATCATCTATTATATTTTAAACATATTAATCGTACAAAACTAAAGCACTTTATACTACAACACAAAATTACCTTATTTGATTATTTAATAGGTTACACTGTCGTAATAACAATTTAAGAATAAGCTTAATTGTGGATAATTAAAAGTGACAGAACCTTGAAATACATTCTTGAAACCACTTGTTATGAGAGTCACATTAGATTTATGTGTACTTACTCAAACAGGACTGCTTCATATGTTTTTATGATGATTGCTTTCCGATGACATTAAATAAGCTACGGTGACATCGCTCAGATCAGTGGCGTAATTCTGTACGTTTACCTTATATGTAATAATTATCTTATTTATATATATTTACAACAATTTTGTGTTATTTTTATACATACATATATGCATAATGATGTTCTTCTCTAACATTTAGAGTTATAGCTGTAATTGTCGCGTATTTAATTTATTAGCGTAATAATAATAATAGATATTTTTATATTTGCTCGATTTGTTTTTAAATTCGATTCGTTTTTATCATTTTTTTGATAAGTCAAGCGTATCTTATTACAATTTTTTTCTCTTTCTGCATTCTTTAAATGAAAAGAAGACTGTATGAGACATAAACACCTGTCAGCGGCCGATGTAATTTATAGTGACACTTGTGCTCGCATAAGATATGGTATAGGTAAGGTAAAGCATGCATGTAAATTACAATCGCCAATGCAGGTTGCAATTGAATTACCTCATGTCTGATCCGGGGGAACGAACTCGAGCGTTCGCGATATATCACAATTTAAGAAGTTGCATAGCTAATCTAATCGACGGTGCAGCAAGTGCGAGACGACAAGACTCGCGAATGAAGGTAGAACAGCAAGTGAAGGAGAATGGGTCGTTCATTCAAAGTGACATTCATCCGGCTCAAATTCCTGTTGTTCTCCATTGTCACGTGGCTGTGGTCAATGTGTATCAGGCCGCGTGCATTCGCGTGCGATCCCGCATTCACGAAATCCCTTCTCTTCGTTCCCTCTTCTTTTCTACAGGGGCGCACCTTCGCTCAGATGATTCGAGAGTTTGTGGATGTTTATCCACCCCTCAACGAAACCTATCTGCCACTATTCGAGACTGAGCAGGGCAAGAAGGTTTATAACGAAACCCTTGACGCGGTCAGGAAACAATTCCCGCAGTATTTGAGGGAAATCGAGGGAACGGCGGACGGTGCGAATGTGCCGTTTTATAAGGTATCTGTAAAAAGGGTATAACAACAAGATATTAAGATACGTTTGTCGTCTTGAAGATTGAATTAATTAATTATTGATCGCTAATAAAGATCAATAAATATAAAGTTCAAATGCACATATTATCTCGATCATCTTTGGTTAAAAATTAAATAATTATGTCAATTTTCTTATGCAATTTCTCTCTGCAAATTTCTCTCGGTTTACTTACATTTTGAGAACAAATACATAACATTGGATAATAATAGTACTAAAAATAAAGCAATTAGCTCAAAACGCAAGATTGATATGATGTTGAAATTAAGCCGAAGTATAATGTAATCGTTGCAGCTGTTTCTAATGCATCTGGACGACATTATCTTGAACGATACCGGAATGGAGGGAAACGCACTTCCAGTTGGTTGTTCAACCATCATATGCAATCAACCAGGACATGTAAGAGTCAGATTAGATTATATAATATAATATAATATAATACGTTTCACTGCACGTAACAGAGGCGCTCTTTGAAGCGAGATAAAACGAAATGTGTGGGATTTAATTCAACGCGTTTCATCTTATCTAAATATAATTCTCGTCAATAAAGATATATGACAAGCAGCAGCGACCTGACTAAAACAAATACTTACCATGTCAGATAACAAATCAAAAAATAAATAAAAAAATTCCAACTTACCTCGGAGCATACTCAAACTGTTTTATTTTTCATTTTTATGTCACATAATAATGTATCTGTCACATACAGTAATTATCTTTGCATTACCTATCTCGATTTCATCAATCGTAAAGAAACGCAAGTTAAAAGATGGAATATGTACGCGTATAACCGGATGATGACAATTTAGTTTTCTGTGAAAAACAATAGTAATAATGCCGGAATAAATTATTAATTTAACCCAACTTCCTCCTCCGTAAATCTCTTTAGTACGTCACGACTATTATCTTATGTAACCAAGTACGAAACCACGCTATTTCATGGCATGGTTAATTTCATCTTACGCAGTCGCAAATGAATTGTAAATATTCGCACATCAAGTCCGAAATCCGTATAAAGTAATGTCGTCTACTCTATTCACCCTACATTTACTATATTTTGTATTTTATTATATAATTTCTATATTCTATTTGTATAATCATATTGCTCGCGAGATTTATTTAATTACTCTTGTATTTTGTTATTAAGTTATGTCTGATTTCATTCTGTTTCCGTAACGTTGCGTGCTTGATAAAAATCACAGGAGATCCTGGGTCACAACGAGGATGCCGTCAGCGATACCTTGACTCACTGGTACCTCGTGAGTGCTCACGTAATCGAGCCGGGTCACAGAGAGGAAAGGTTCACGTCATTGTGCTACGCCGGTTTCCTGCCGGGTTACACGATGGGCTACAATCATCACGGCCTCGTTTACAGCATCAACACCCTTAGCGCTGCGATCCTGCGATCCGGCAAGACTCGTGAGTTTCATCAAGCCGCGAGTGCTTTCGCCTGATTTACTCATTAATTGAATCTCGAGAGAAATGTGAGGAAAAATTGCATGCCGTGACAAATGATTTAACCCTTTAATCGAGATCTCTCGTTGTGATCTAGCGCGATATTTTCTAACGCGAGCTCTGCTGGGCGTGGAGAACTTCGTGCAGGCGCAGCAGACGCTGAGGAACGAGGGTTACGGTGCGGCGGACGGCTTCTCGGTGAACATGACGTTTCTCGCTCAGGAAGGTGACCGGATGTTTCACAACGCTGAGGTGGGTCCAGCCGAAGTGGGCGCCGACCGATCGCAGCTCAGCATTCTGACCGGCAGTCCGGGCGAGAATACGTCGCATTGCAACAAGTACGTGATGCCCACGTTGCGCATAGATTTGCATATGCATAGGACCGAGCATTCCGCATTCGTTCGCCAATTTTCCTCTTCTACCTTTCTCTCATTTATTTACCTTTCTCTCATTTCCGAAGACACCACTCTTTCTCTCTCTTTCGCCTACTCTCGCGTACAACACCCCAGATAGGAACGCATGCAGAAAAATTTTAGCATATATATTGTACTAATAAGTACGTAACAAGTCTACATCTAAATTTTTAAATCAATAATTTTAAATTTAATTATGGTAACATACAATAATCTTTTAAAAATAAATGCCTAAAATAAATTCCTATACAGGGTGTCCCAAAAAGATCGCATGTTCTTTCACTGACAGATTCTATGGAACGTTCTATGGGACATAAGTCGAAAACTATTATGCGAAAATGTCGAGGCTATAATTGTTTTTAAATGGGAAACACTTAAAATTAACCAGTCAGTTTGCGGAATTTTGGCGCGCTCAGGTATGACACATCGTACAATAGTGAAAGTGCCTTTGTATTAAATATTTGTTGAAATATTTTACTGATTTTACATATTCAATCTGCTTCATAAAATTATTAATGTAAGAAGACTATAGTATTATTATGGTAGTTATCTCTTCCTATGGTTTAATATAAACAAATATTTTATTAATTGGCATAATTTGAATATGCTTGAATACAAGAAAAGTCGCTCGCCGATTTGTGACGTACTTCATACAAGGACACCTTCATTACTGTACGAAATGCCTAATTAACACGCTAATTTTCCACGTACTGACTGGTTATCTTTAAATGCTTCTTATTTAAAAAGTATTATAGCCTCGACATTTTCGCACAAGAATTTTCGACACTTGGAATTTTCCACAGAATTTGTCATTATAAGGACATGCAATCTTTTTGGAACACCCTGTATAATTATAACATTAGTGAGAATCACCTTAGCACAATTATTGCTGAATACATTTCAGAAATTAATTTTGTAATTACTGTAAAAATCGTTGCAGCTTAAAATTGTATAACTAATATTCAAGTAATAGTAAAAAATTTTTTTTATTTTTTATTTTTTACATTACTTTGCTTTATAATTTTGTCAATATTTAGAACTTATAAAATTCTATTTCAGCAAAAGATATGCATTTTGCAGACTCATCTTATAACACGTCATGCGAAATGCTATAAATGAATAGAATACAATAATTGTGCATTTATTACAAAAGTTTCCTATCTGGGACCCTTTTCAATCGCGTATTGTAACGGCAAAGCGCGGAATATCGAAATGATGACACAACATGCATACGATCATATATTGCTCGGATCTTTATGTTTCATTACCGTGTGTAATGTACTTGCCGCGGTTTCAGATACCTACGTCTAAAGGTGGCGGAAGTGAAGGGAAGAATCATAGATAGCAGTGTCAGAAGGATGGAGACGATTTCGAAGCATCCGCCAGTGGAATGTCGCCAAGATGTGATCGATATACTTAGCGATCAGACGGGCAAGGATTACAAGATCTATCAACAGTTTGGTAGCGGCAATGCCATCGTAACGATTGCCACTGGTATACCTACATCAAACAGTCGAATATTCGTGTTTCTTTTTCTTATTTCTATTTCATTTTCTACTTTTATTTCCCTTCAACTAAAATTGATAGCTGAGATAGATATACGATTGTACATACATATTATACTGTATGTACATATCGGCCCGTATTCAGAACGCGTGTCTAAAGATATTAGCGCGTTTTTATGTCATTCTATCTTTACCTACTACTCAGTAAACGTAAAACAATGATAGAAAGACATAGAAATGTTAACATCTTTACCCTACTGTAAAAAATCACATAATAAAATTATGTAACAAATTCACGTACTGATTTGGAACAATTCGTCACGTGATTAATCACGTCATTAATTACATGATTTTGTTACATAATTTTATTACGTGATTTTTTACAGTAGGGTAGACACGCGTTCTAAATATAGGCCATCGTATACAGATCGTCAAGAGATAGAGATATACATTGGCAAATACTCACTAGAAACAGAACAGAATGCTTGTGCAGAATGCTTGTTGCAAGCGCAGAAAAAAAATTACATCACATTTATTTAAGAATTTCCTGTTGTTGTATCCAGAAATGAAAACTGATTAGACTCCTAGCACACGCTTCTTCGATGAATCAAAGCTCGCTTAGTAGAATCGTAAAGATGTATAAGTATTCCGAATACAAGTAAAAAAAAATACGCGAGAAAAAATTGCGGCAAGACTCGGGCAACTATTTGCAAACCAAACAAAACGGCTTATTTATTTCAGGCATTTTTGACTGCGTCCAACGTACATGGTCCATTTATACGGATGTCCCGCAGATCAACGACCCGATACTGGTGATACCTATGCAACTTCGAGACTTTGCGGCTCCGCGATGTAACAAAGCAAAAAAATAATACGTTTTCTCTTTTTTAAATTAATCTAACTTTAATAACAATAATAATGATAATTGTGATTACAAAGCTTATATATAAGTAGATTGTAAGATTATGAAATATGAATGAATATAATTATTATAATTGTATCGAAATAAATGCATAGTGTATCATATGCATCTAAAGCAGAAACGCATATTCTGCATTGATAATAAAAACAAGTAGTTATTTCTGGATAAATACCGAGACCGTTTTCTGTAATTAGCATATTCCATTAATGTTTGATCGAGATAATGCGATTCAACTATATACCATGATTCAAAATGTATTATATAATCTGTGATAAACTTTCAAACAATATATATGACATAAAAAAATATACAGAAAAATTTCTATTGATATTATAGATAAAAACAATACATGTAATCTATAATATATACACTTTATTTTCAATACATTAAAAAAATTATATTACATTATGAATTGTGTTATACTATAATTTTAAATACAGCAAAAGTAAAAACAATTCAAGAGATAATATGTGCATCATAATTAAAAATTATAGTGTAATTAATACAGCTACATAAATTAGCTAATAAAGGCGCATTTTAATATTGTTTTCTAACACTTTCAAATGCTTGCGTAAGTATAATAAACTGCATTATTATTGCATTACGCAAACGTTATGTTGAGCTCAGCACTACAGTTAGCTACTTTAATCGATATAATGTTTCCCATCTTTAGTTTATAGAGTGAAGTTTCAAGGTATTCAATAATTATTATTATAAACTTGAGATTCTTGATTTATTTATAGATATATTAATGAATTAATTAATAACAAGCACCTGTACTAAATAGGAGTTTGATTCCTCCGTTAAAGAGTGCAAATATGGAGAAATCGATGATTTCTTGACAATCTGCGGTATTTTCAATATTGAAGTTACTTTGTATACCGCTTCGGCGTTGGTTATGCTATCTGGACCGATAATTCCTACATAATTACAACACATAAATCAATTGATAGCATTATCGAAATACCTAGGAAAAATACAAACTTCATATTTATAAATATACAGTATTTTCACGCTATATTTTAGTTCATGAAAGAATAATTTTTTAAATTAATTTATTAGCTTTTGAAAATCAATTCGAAATTTTCGCACAAAACTTTGAGATATTGATCCTACCTAAATAATGAGGTGGATACAAACAGCTGATATCCGCTCGTACTAAAGCCTTCATTACTGCTTTCAGAGCACCTGTTATACTTCCGCACGTATCCAAAACGTTAATGTCTATAAATAGTTTGTTTCGATTGAATTTTTTAATTACTACATTCTGTTTTGGAATTATTGTTGAATAATTGTTCGACATGCGAGTATTCGAGATATTTGGAATATTTTATCATTTATTTTACTTTATATATATAACTTCATTTTGATTTACCGATCTTGAAATCGTCAGTTTTGTTGTTCTGAATTTCTGCGAGAAGTTTGGCGGCTTCGTAGAGCGTAACGCCCTTTGTCGATAATTTTGTACACGATGGATCATTGTGCACATTTGTTAGAAATGAAATTTGCACAGTTTCGCCACATTCCGTACGCGCACCGCAGGTGCACGCGGCAATCACCACAAGAATTATGCACCATGTTCGTGAAACTCCCATGTTTTAAATAAGCAGGTCAATGCAAATTGGATTGATCGGTGATCTGAACTCTTCAAAATTGAAAAACGTGAATGCTTTTCTGTAATTTCCTATGATATATAAAATATATTAACAGTATTAATGACAATTTGAAATGAATAAATAAATACAGTTTTCTATCGCTCGTTGCATGACTCACCAGTGTTGTGAAATAATTACAAAATTTTGTTCATCAAGTTAATTACAACCGATACAATTAAAATTAATAAACGATTGCCATTTAGATCATAACCATTTTTTTATTTTTAATTGAGTATTTAAGATATGATCATTTCATGGTAAATTTGTAATTAAAAACACAATTATATTACACATGAGAGAAAAGGAAAAGGATAAAGTTATATAGAACAAACTAATTCACAATATTTTTTAAAACGGTGTAATGTTTCTTGTACCAGATTTTACTGAATTGTTTGCTGAAGCGCAGACTCTGATATTGAATTCTAGAAGCCTTACAAAATAACCGATACAACATGCATTACGTGAATTTATAAGGTTTTGGATGTGCCCTCGTATAGCAGAAGTTCTCAAAATATTATATTTGGAATAATCTGAGGAAACCGGGAAAACGTTTTAACGTCACAAACGTTATAGAGTCTTAGTAGCAACTTTATAAAAAATAATAAAATTTTCAAATAAAATTATTTTTAAAAATTTTGTTAAATCATATTGATTTATATTGCATTATGAAATTGTATCAATGGTACATTACAAATTATGGATATATATATAGTGTATTATGAATATATATAGTGTATCCTTTGTGCTTTAATATAATTATAAATCTCTTTGTGCTTTTTTTGTACTTCTTTATATTTATAGTATTTACTTTTTTCTGCAACTATACGTTTTAACTCATCTCATGTCATATAATTATGTTACTTCAGAAGATAAATAAAATTGTAATAAAAAAATGAATAACGTTTTGGAATTTTAATTAAAAACAAGGATATAATTATAAAAATCTAACATGTTTTTGAAACAATAGTTATTTGTTAGAAATATACAGATGGGAAATGATGATCTACCGAAAGATATTGAAAAAATAAGATATTTAAAGAAATATAAAAAGTTTTATACTTTTTATTTATACTTTTTCACAAAAATTTATCTTCTCATCACAATTATCTTATGTAATAATAATTTCTTTTTTTAGTTAGTTTGATTTGGGAACCTCTCTTAATTCACACATAAGCTTGTTAACATAGTAAATTGGTTGCTAAGAAGAATCCTATATTTAATCCCTCTTACATCACTTACGTCTACTCTTTATATTTCTTTTTTTTTGCGTAATCATTATATTACTGAAACAGATTTAAAAAAATTGCTACGATATATAATATTATATAAAATGTATATGTATTTATGATATATTTTCTATCATATATGATATATCAAATGTTTGTCCAGTTTTTTTTTACAATTTTTAATAGTTTTATTTTATTTTATTGCAAGTGCAGCATAAGTTAAAACTGTTTGTTATTAGCTGTTAGTGTGTTACTGTTGTCAAAGATTATTTAAAAATTTATCATAAAATTTAAATGATTGGTACAATACATTTTTATTTTTAAAAATTAAGGAAACTAATTAGATGAAAATATCTATAAATAAATTATATAGTCATGGGATTATATATTTATAATTATATAAAATAAACCTACTAGATTTTTTTTATTAATATCTTTAATAATAAATGTTATTATGGGTTTTTCTATATCATAATATTGATAATGCAGATGGCGGTAGAAATCAAGACTACATATACTGTATTACGACTATATCAATTGTATTAAACTCAAGCAGCATGAGATGGCACCACTATGTAATGAGAGTCGTAATAAATCATTTTTCCGCAGGGATGACTGATCCGCACAATCATTTGGGCTTAGCAAACCCACGGACCCGAGCTCAATATATCGAGAAAATAATTATACATTTTAAAAAAATTTCACAGGTTAAAAAAATTTCGAGGCGTTATTACTGTCAGTGGTATACCACTGACAGTAATACCAGTGACTGCTTTTACATTTAAAAAATTTCCAGGCGCTATTCCAGTCAGTGGTGTACCACTGAATGTTTTTACATTAAAAAAATTTCCAGGCGCTATTCCAGTCAGTGGTATACCAGTGACTGTTTTTACATATATGTTGTTGAATGACTTACACTTTATAATTTGCCTGTACAGCATCTCAAACGCGCGGCCCGCGTGTTCGACCCAAGTCGCTGACATCTGTAGATTTTTCGGTTCATTATAGTTGCTGTCGGTATTCCGTCTCCTAGGGTAATAGGCTGTTCCATCCATTAAAATTCACCCTGTATAGTTTCTTTTAAAATAATTTTATAAATTTGAGAAAAAAATGAAACAATTTGATTTAACAAATAAATATAACATACAATTTAATCTAAAAAGAATAGAAAAACATAAAAATAATTTTTATTGAAGACATTGTTAAACATATTTATTTTTTATTAAATTTGTATTGCTTTATTTGCAATTGATTCAATCTCATCCTTGAATTTCATTATCTTAACTAAAGTACAATAATATGATATGCACGTGTGTCATCCTCTCGCTAAATTGTCTAATAGCCACCTAAAAAAAAACTCATATTGATGATTGTGAAATAATTCATCTTACAATTAGTGTCAGGACGGCAATTAGAAATCATTATTACTAGCTTGATGTTTTATTTTGTTTACAAGAAAGTAATTTAGGTAACCCTTTGATGTGGATAATCATGGATAAATTTACATAGGTGACCCATTACGCGAAATAGACACAGTCCGCTATCAAGTCATAATTCTTTCAACCAGACATACAGACAGTTCGCGAACCGATCTCTGCACTTCAAAGGCAAATAAGAAAAAGCGCGGAAGGATATATTTGCGTCCATGCTGGCCATTACTTACGTTGGCACAGAACCAATAACAACAGTGGCGGACTTTTAAAAGCTAGAGATGTGGATTTCCTCGTATCTCAAACATGCCCATACCGTCCAGTTGTAGGTCGGTGCAGACACAGCCTGCAATCTTTATCCATCTCTATCCACACGTCCGTCGCATGTTCGATAAATCCTCTGACGAATCCTCGACGAACACTTTCACACTGAACTTCGTAAGGTATATGCTATAGAGAGAAAAAGACAAAAGAGAACACGATAGAAAACTTATTTACCCCGCTCGTGTTTCCAGCAAACTCCACTTTACTCTCATATTACATTTGGGTTTAAGAGGGTTTATTTTAACGCTGTCAATATTGCCGTCAAAATCACTGCAGCAGGATTGAGTGGCACAATTTAGGCTCTTGGGCAAAGTAAACTAGGTCAATGCTATGATTTTTAATTATTGTCATTTCTAGTATCTTTCTTATGACTATTACATGATTATCGAAAGATTTTGAAATTTTGACTAGAAATTTCTTGTTGCGTTCATAAATTCTATTAAGATATTCTATTCAGAAATCGTTATCCTATTTATTTAAGAAACTCTTATTATCCCATTTCATCTTACGTATATATTTCAAATTTATCGTGATTTTATAATATTGCTAATAGAGATACTGGTGATTTTATAATATTGCTAATAAGAGAACTGGTTTGAATCATTTTGAGCAAATTGATCTTGCAAGTATGTATATATTTTTTTGCTTATTTTATTATAGTATGAGGATAATACAATTATTTTTTATAGTTTATTTCTTTTTAATTTTTTCGTTTTATCCGTTCATCGTTGTAAATGATTTAAGTTGATTCCCAGGAAATCATAAACGTCGATAAATTATAGTTACTAGTTTTGGCTCCGATCCGTTCAATATTTACTTTATGACTTCTTTATGCCATCACGTGTTTCACGACACGTTTGAAATATAACGTTGACCCGTATGATAGATTCGGGACAAGTGCATACAATTGCGGAAATTAGCGAAAAATAGGCACTCATGGCGTTATTAAAATGAAATTTTTACCCGAAAAAAAGAACAATTAAGAGAGATATGAAATACCGATATCTAATATTAAAAATAAAACAAACAAAATTGATTTAAAAATATTTAATGGAAGTAACAAAACACATGTGGTGATTTTTCGTCAGTTTTAGAATACCCTGTGATTCTAGGACAAGAGTTATGACGAGCAGACAGACACGCGAAGTCATCCATCGCGGTCTACGTATTTCTCGTTTAACTAACGCTCTTCCTACACGTATCGGTGAATGATCACACGCATAAAAATCAATGTCAGTAACGTTGTACTATAACTCTTCTGTGAGACTTCTGATTTCGGCCGCGACATCGCGGTGCCTCCGCGACGTAGCGTTAACGTTGACAAATACCCACGAAAGTTTATCCGTAATCGACCGGAAATGCGAAGACTGGCCTAGATTTCGTGGCGTAAATTTTTCAGAAAAAGGGAATGTAATTTTGCAAGTGACTGCTTTGATTGTCGGTAGCTTTATTACGAATCCATCTTTTTAAAAGATTTTAAATGTAATGAAATATTTAGTTGAAGCGAATATTTCTTCACATCGTAAGCTTTTTTGCTATTTGCGCGATTTTATTGAGTAGAAATGAAGCCAATTTATAATTTGCATACAACTTTAAATATTATATTTATATATTTCCGATTTAAAGTCGATCTTACAGGTTTATTTTTGCTCTGAGCTTTACGTGTAAAACGTTTTATGATTACGCGTTTCTAACATTAAACGAGGTTAATGGATAAACCGTTGAATTACGTTCGCTGTCATTCATTATAACTGTCGCGTCGACATTTTCCTTTGCTCGGCATAATCGGGTCGCTTTGCCAGCTTTGTTGTTGCTTCTTTAGCCGTCGGCACACTCGGCTCGCATGCGGATGGAAAAATTTTCGCGCGGTTTAGCAAGAACGACATGCAACGGATCTTCGGCCGTGGAAGCGCCGCGGTTGGAGAGATCGGAGTGTTGCATGCGCGTGACCCAATATGGAGAAATTGAGTCTCTCCCCGTTATACACCTACGTATTATTCATCGACCGTTCAAGTGGCAATGCTAAGATTGATTGACTAGGCGATCGGAATAAGTAGAATACTGCATTCTTCGCGAATAAACGCGCGATCATTCGTCTCTTCGATCCCACGAGGATGCAAAATGTTGCGAGAGCAACATATGTTTTATTATTCACTCAGAGATAACTGAGTGATTATATGTAATGAAATGAATAAAATTTTGAGTGGATTATTAATGGAAGCTTTTCACGATTAATTTATGTCGTTATGTTTTATTAATAAATAATAAACCGAGACAATGCATGCATTATAATTGCAGTACAATTTTGTTTTGTCCGTCGATAATTTGGGAAAAGCTTTATTGCAGTTAAAATGTTAAGCAATTGCGATGCAAAACCCAATGATAGACGGGCTTGAGTGAAGTGTTGTCACGTATGACCACGTTTTTAATCAAGCACAGATATTCACTGATTATAAGTACGTCAACAATATACAAATATATGTACATATATAGGTCAAGCATTTCAAGTATACTTCTACTAGGTAATAAATAAACCCAGAAATTGACAGTTCAGTGTTGAGAGAAATAGTGTCTTCCCCTATTTTTCTATCCAGCAACAGTATAATATTGTAGGATAAAGTAAGAAAATTAAGAAATACAAGGTGACAAATATGTTCAGATAATCGAATTTATTAAGAAAATTTGCAAAGTATGTTTAATTAGATAATAAAATATACAATTTAGACAAGAGAAATAGTCATAGATTTTATCTTTTATTTTAGTCTATTTTATTCTATTCTATACTTCACGTATACTTTTCTTAAATCTGCTCTCTTTAATTTTCTTTTCCTTTTTAGTTTTGTATAACAAAATAGCCGTGACAAACGTGATCAGATAATCATATTTAGAAATTCTTGAGAAAATTTGTAAGATATGTTCAAGTAGATAATGAAGTACACACTAGTGTATTGAGTCATAAAAAGAATTAAAAACTTATTTCTTATAATGATATAATTTGTAGGTTTTATATAACTAGCAACACAAGCGCGCGCTACGCGCGCGCCTAAATTTTATTTTGGATAACCAATTTATTTAACCGCTGTCAAAATTTAATCAAAAGACAACTACTCTTACAATCCGAAGTAAGTCAAGCAAGACATCCAATCAGCATCGCGGAAAAGCGGCAATTAAAGCTTACGTGCCTCTTTTTAGATAGGATTATAAATAATATGT
>VBVR01000605.1:0-45565 GCA_011638315.1 Tetramorium parvispinum | reverse complement strand
ATGTAGAGTTTATATGTAGAGTTATAAATACGTAAAAAATTACAGTTTTAAGTTGTAAATTTATAATTTAGAGTGGGTCTCAAAATTGCCCACTATAATAGATGTAATTTTACATAAATTTTTTTACAGTACAATTATTAATTTAAATGTTTTTTAAATGTTTATCTATCGATATATATTTGCAAAATTTTGCTACATATTGCTTATAATTATTTCTGCGCATTCTAAGAATTGTGATAATAGTCAAGAGGGAGATAATTAAACCTCCAGCTCTCTGAAGTACCGCTCTTTCGTTTATCTCGCATGCTATGTCTTCTTCTTGGGGGCAACATTCTATAGTTATTTCCTATCTGTCCACTCGTACACTGTGACTTTCTAGATTGACTTGAATGTAATGTTTGTAAATGATATTATTGGATTAAATAAAAAACGTATCTTCTTCAAACAATTTTAGTTCTTATTTATCTATATTTCACAAATCTGTGAAATTGGCACTCCAAATTGCGAATTTTTATAAAATTGATATGACACTTGATTATCCATGATTTGTCCATTTGTACATTTGTTCAGCAAATGTACTTAGCAGTTCTGATAATGAAACATTTTTGTGTATCTTTAATGTTTTTTGCAAGTGGGCGATTATTTATGGACAAATTATGGATAATTAAATGTTATATGAATTTTGTAAAAATTCGGGATATCAAGTTTGTAGAACTATATTTCATATGAGTTTATGTAAACGCGTGTATATATGTATGTCGCGAGTACTTACATTTTTGGCGGAAGTTGTTATGTTATGAATTTTTCTGAACACAATGAGTTTCAATAAGTCACGTCATGTATAACCCGCAAATCGAAGGTCATGTCTCAACTGCGTTTGTACTTACAGCAAGTCGATCCAAGTAACGGTGCTAGTTAAAAGGCTTTTCAATTTAAGTGTCAGTTAATCTTTTTCTTATATCATATCTAAATGTAATCGAATAGAGCTTGCGTTAATTTCAACTTGCGACCAAAGTAACCCGAGAGGTTGTCACGATGTGCACCCGCGATCAAACGCGGATCTCGACAATGAACAATAACGCCGCGATGCGTACGTCTGATGATGGTAGAATTATAGCTGATAGTGAAAATCGGAGCAATCCGATCCGAGGGTTCAAGGGTTCGCTGCATAATGGAAGCTGGTCTTAACAATCGTGTAAAAAGACGCCGGGCCATTTTAGATTGAGGAATATTGGGGCATTGTGAGGCCGTGCGGTCGATATATACGTGCCCGCGTATGCATGTGTATGGGTTACGTGCGTTGACAATGGGAAGCCCAGTGGGTGCGTTAATCCGGCATGTGTGAGGTTGGACTGTGGGAATATTTCGTGGAGAGAGAGAAGGAGCAGGAGAGAGAATCGCGGCGGGACGGGAGGGTAGGCGTTCTTGGCTCTATTGTTACATCTCGGCGATACTATCTGCCGTACACGCGATGCCTCTGTCGACTCGCCGACAGTGTTGACTCGCGTTTAAAGTCTCGTACACTCGTGTGTACGGGCCTCTCTTTCTCTCTTGCGCGGGGCTCGGCCGGCAGTAATTGCCGCGAACGACGTACGGGCCGACGAGGAGCCAAGCCGGCGATCGCCGCGGACAGGTCTCTCCATTTATCGAAGCTGCACGGCGCACCTTCATCCGGAACCGATGAACTCATTGTCTACCATAACTCGTGATTCCACCGATGGCTAATAACGGAAGAGATGGGCTCATCGGAAGCGTCATTCGGTTGAAAAGTGGAAGGGAGGTCATGGCAAGCGCGAAGACAATCGGAAGATGAACAAAGCTGTGAGTCACTCTGCTTGCTTTTCTCATTGACAGATATTATCGAGATTACGTTATCTACCGACAATCTTTGCGCGCTACGTTCCTTCAATCGTACTTTGAAAACATTTTAATATTATCGTTAACGAAAGAAATGTTTGTAGCTAAGCTTTTTCTTTAAAAATGTTTTGCGTTAAAAAAACAACTTAATCCATCTTATCTGTATCCATTGATGAAAGAAATTTCTGTATTGAATTTTTAATATTTTATGCAAAACAATTCTAAATAATTAAGAAATATAAAGTTTTACATACTATACGATTTTGACTATGTGCTTTATTTTTGGTATTTTGTAAAAATATTAAATTTCATTGAATCTTTTCATCACAGTTTATTCGAATCATAAAGATATTTTTGTACATATATAAATGAAAAAAATTAGTCATTATTCTTTACGGCATCTTCTTAGTTTGCTCTTGCCTCTTTCTTCCTCGATGTCGCGTCTCCTTATCGGGGGTTGCAATTTCATCCTTTCGGTCGAGTGGTTTCGAAATTCCAGCTCTGACGGGCGACACCCAACGACGTCTCCGCGCCCGTTAAGAGTCCCCGTTCTAATCTCGAGAACGGATATCGAGTCGGTGTACTATGTCGCCGGTGATCGGTCAGAGGATCGCTCTCTCGGAAAAGTGGCCGGGCATTTTTGTAGTCGCTGAACGTGGGAATGATTTTGAGACGGGAGCGGTGAAAGGGGGGTGGGCAAAGATGGAACGAGAAGAACGGGGCACCTGGATGCCTCTTCGAGTCAGCTTAGTGATGTGCGAGCACGCGGGTAAATACATACATACACACTCGAGTATCTACGAGGGCGCTCACGATGCAACACATGTGTCGCCTCGTGTATGCACGTTCATGTAGTTTGTAACGCGCGGAACAGGTATTCCCCCATTGAAATAAGGTAACGTCGCGAATATGAAATATACCCCCTTGTACAACTTGATAATCCGTGGTTACCATAAATCCTGAGTGATTATCCGCGTGTCTATTTATAAGCCTCGTGGCGTCGCCCTCACCTTCGTGAGCCTCATCCTCCCTCCTCCTGCACCATGCATCTCCTTTCCGCCTATCTTTTCTCTTTGTTCGAGTAGTTCTCCCAGTATTCTCGTTCTTCTCGACGGTACTCCGAAAAGGATCCGCCGTTTCACGTATGTGCGTGTCACGGCTTTCCATGACGCGTGTAAGACTCTTTCGGAGATACACCTCCTGATAGGACTAATCAGCTTACGAAAGCCACACTTTCGAACGAGAATGATTTGTTGTTGAAACGTTTGTCTGCATCTATGACAAAAGTTGAACGGATAAACGTAGGCATAATGTATAGGCATGTTGTTTTACGAAGTCGTAATGAATGGTTGTCAGTAGGAAATAATTCAATGCTAATTATTTTTTATACAGTATATTGTGACGAGTATATACATAGTGAATATATATATATTAATTTTTCTAATTTAAAGAATACGAATGATCTTATAATATAATTAGAAGCAAATATATGTCTTGGTATGAGTTTACAATCCTACATCTTGCATGAAGAAAATGCCAGAAAATGTATTGAGTCAGAAGATAATAAATAATTCAGTTTGATATACGAGCTCCAATATCGCGAGATCTCGCCGCGTGCCATCCGTACATGGATATGTGCGAGTGGGTTGTCGCATTTTGCCTCGTAGACAGATACGTGCATATCGATCATTCTGGATGCATTGACAGCTTCATTCGAGAGCATATTCCGTGGAATTACACATCCGCTCCTTGCTCTCTTTTCAATATTTAATATGTGAACATACAAAAAGCCTTTTTTCCGTAAGAGATTCACCTATGCATTCAATAGCATTATCGGGATTCATTCCGACCTTATGATTGTTTGCTGTCTTGTTGTAACTATGTAAGAACACGTAAAATATTTGAACATTAAAATGTATTAGTAATTATCATATACTTGCAATAAAAAATTTTATTAGTTTATTATTTAATGAAACCAAAAAAACGTTTGATAAATCATTATAATAATGAAGAGAGAGAATCTTTTATATTACTTTGCATCATATTACGCATTTAATACTGTGCAATACAGAAGTCTCGTTTTCTATCATATTATCAAGTCTTACGTTTTAACAATATCACAATATCTAATGCATAAGAGCGTTTAAATCTCATAAACGGAAGAAAAATTACTATAAATTGCCAAGCTTATTTGATTTCTATGTTTATTAATGTTTATTAATTCTATTACACACATCAAAGCATTTAAAATATCGTATTGCAAAACTTGGTTAATAGCAAATAGCGGGGAATGGAAGGTAATTGAATGTCGATCTATCTCTTAAATAGAGACAGCGTTGAATGTAGAGAATGATTTTCGGTTCACGCTCGCTGAAGAGGTCAATGCTGAGAGAAGGCGAGGGAACTGGGAGTAACATCGTCGCCACAGGCACTGCGGCAAGCTATTAAAAACCCAAGTTATGAATGAAACCCGGGCTGAAATAGAATGGCATGCCGGGTCCCGCCCACAGGAACAGGTACGAACACCACGACTACACAGAACCTCGGCTAAGTCCAGTGTCAAAAGATTCCCGAATAGCTACAGACGATTACCGAGAGTCGCCGCCTCGCACGCAGAACCGGTAGTCGAATCTTCGGATAATTTAATTACTATGCACATGTCAAAATCAACTGTCACGTCAATACCTGCGTTTTGCTGAGACTCCATAAAAAGATTGTACAGCAGAATGTTTGCATGGGTTACTTATTCGTGTGTTGAGGATATTTTTGTCAAGAAGATAAATTTATAGAGCAGATTTATAAATAACTTTATATTAGCATAACATATGTACATCGAGTATAAACATCCTTCATTATTAGTCGTATTATAAATTTTATCGATGAAGCACATGAAGTAGTGAGCATTGCGATGGATTCGATAGATAATTTATGGAAATCGCGAGTTCGATCGATCCAAGTTGGACGTTAAGGGTTTCTGGAAGGGACACGATGTCCGATTATCTGTCACATTCTTGATGTCAGCAGTCGGTATCCTGAGGGCCAGTACTCTCGAGCGTCCTGACGATTCAATTAGGATTCAGGCACGCAGCGAAGGTCCGGATCTCTCCTCTCGCCTCCGTTTCCCCTTACCACCTTTCTTTCGTGGTATAATCGATCGCCGATTTCACGAGAGATCCGGCCGTACGCTCGCGTGGCCGTTGATATATGAAGTTTAGGAACCAGATGCATGCGGCCTGCGCCTGCAAGATATCAACGGATCTACGTCCAAAATGCGGTCCGAGGGACAACATAATAAGTGTATCGAGAAAAAGGGATCGCTTACTATTGCCAGTCATTAATTTCAATGTAATCCAATTACATGTCACATGTGTTTGGCTTTTTCAATAATATAATTTCTTATCGATTTTGGTGGCTTTTGAGACTAGTTCGAAATTTTTTTTTCTCAAGATTTATATGTTGTTTGTAATCAAACATTTATATGTAAATTCATGATAAGGATAGAAATAGATTTAGAATTTAATCGGTCGCTGATTATCGCAAATTACTCGGCGGCGCTATATTTCACGCGCGAACAATGTCCACCTTGGAACCGTTACGTTTAATCAATCGCGAGGAGAGAACCCAGTCGTTATACGTCGCGCACACAGACGAGTCGCTGGCGAGACTAAGGAAGTGGGACCGAGGCATCGGACCAAGGGCTGAAAGCCTCGATGAAGCCATCGCCGAGAAGCGTCGCGGGGACAATGGAGCAATCAATAGGGTAATGTGAGGACACTTTATCGAATTATCGATGCGGTCGACACTGGCGTACCTACGGTCAATGGACACGGGTACCCTGCTTTTCGAACGAACCCTTACGCCTCGCCGTCTCCTCCTCCTCTCTCTCTCTCTCTCTCTCTCTCTCTCTCTCTTTCTCTCTACCTCTGTGTCTCTCTCTATCTTTCTCTCTTACCCGGGGTCTATCTCTCTACATCTCTCCCTCTGATCACCGCGTAGTCCTCTCTTTGCTGCTTTCAATCTGTCTATCCGCGTCTCTTTCCCGCTGGTTCCCGTCAATGTTCGGCGACTGATAGAGCCGGAGCATCCGCGCTGTAACAAGCTCAGTCGCCCTTGACACTTTGGGCCGTTAATGTCCGAGAAGCACGCGATAAATCCGGCCCCGAACGAAAGGCGTATTTCCATCTTATTGCAGTGCTATCCCGGGAGTGTCCTTCGGTGCTGGAACGAGTGCCTCCGCGCCGTATGTCGTCTCTCTCACACACATTAAAGATACTGGTTTGTACACTCGTCCCATTTCTGCACAATGTTCCACTTGCAATTCTCGCTATTGTATCAAACAAGTTGTAAAGTTTAAAATTTTATCTCCCCTTTTTTCTCTCTGTCTCTGTTCTTTGGCGACAAAACTATTTGGTCTAATCAAATTGATCGATTGATCAATTCAACTGTGAATCTTTCTCTATTCTATGAAATTTATCGCTTCTACGTTTTAACATACTTGTTCACACGTAGTAATCTTTCTAATCCCCAATACATAAATCTGTTCGTCTAATTGACGGGGAATCCATAACGTGGAAAAAACGCAGACGACAACGCGCAGCTGGAAAATCCGGTCGTGAGTGGGTTTTGCACCCGTGTGGTGGACGTTTAACAGGGACGACGGTGGGCCGATATTTTTACATGGTCTCGATCACATATTTCACACCTGTCAGTTTAACTGGGATTTTTCCTCCGCGTCTTTACATCGAATATCGTCGCGGCCTGCGCGCGCGAGCGCGCGTGCATGCGCATGTATATACACGCGCTTGTAATTGCCGCGGCCAGTCTTCGGTGCCCTTATCTTCTTTGCTCGGTCTGCCAGCATCGACTCGCGTCGCGTTGCGTCGCGTCGCGTCGCGTCGCCCCGCGCAATGTCGTGTCGGTCTCGTGAAGCATGCCCGATTGACCGCGTGTGAGAACACGATATCGCACGAATGAGTTATGATCCCTATTCGAGGATTTGCATACCGATTCATTATGCGCCGGTGGAACTCAAAATTGGAACGCAACGTGGCGCAACAGATCGCGCGCTGCATGGAACGTCGAAGGAGGGCGGCAGCAGAAACGATAAATCAAAAGCCCCCTGCCCCGCGTGTTCCTCCCTGCCTTCGCTTCTCCTCTCCCTTTTCGCGAGGCGCATGCAAATCGCACTCACCTTAATGGCGAACGATGCAACGGTCCAGGGAAAGAAAGAAGCATCGTCCGAGGAACTTTCCGCTACTTTCCGTACATTTTATCTGTACGCTTTGAATGCGCGAACCCGTACGAATCGCTCGGCGAAGGCCGTGCGCACAGATGTACTAAATTGCGTACAAACAAATCACTTTGGCACGATCGACGTGCGCAAACACAGTTGTGTAATGCTTCGGCGTTGGGTAATTCGATTTATGTAACGGTAGTGCTATTGTCGATGTACGTTGTTCTGCGACGCAGACTTGTCGAGAGATGTTTGATGAATAACAAAGTATTATTGTCACTATCTTTCTTTATTTTATATATTTCAAAGAAATCGTGTATATTCTCAAGGTAATCAGACAAACGCAAAGATTGTCAAGATGAAAAAAGTTTTAATTACCGTTATAATTACTATTATAATTTCTTAACAATGGTTCTTTCTAATTTCCTAGTATTTTCTAGTGTTTATTTTTAAAATACTCTTCATCAAGTAGTTAGAAAAAAGAATAAATATAAAAAGAGCGAGAAGAAGAGAAGTGGTTTCGAAAGACGGATGAACGGATTCTCTGAGATAAGAGGAGATGACAGGTGAAGTACGTGGGCGGAGGCGGGACAGATAGGCCGATCTGGATATACATGATACTACCCACGTTGGTATTCTTACAGCTATATCATCTCTTTTTCTCTCTCTCTTCTTTTCTTCTCTTGTCTTCGACATTAATATGTTCCCGTAATTTACTTGATACTAGCAAAATCAGCACAGGAGATTAATGAGCGCTATAAATATATAATTATTTCTTTTTTTTACTTACTATAATATTTATTTATAAATTCTATAGAGTCATTTATCATTTTATTTACAATTTACAATTTTGTTTATAAATCTAACGTATAATCTAAAGTTAATATTCGCGTATAATTTTAGTACTGTAAATAGATTAATCAAAATTACAATTGTATATTACGTCATTTGTTCTATCATCCTCTTGTACGACAGCGTGGTAGATAGTAGATACCGAGCCCCATTTGCTGTACAGAAAACGAAAACTAGGTCAATGAGCATATGTATCATCCGCGAACAATCCGTCATCCTGACCTAAACGACTTTCAACCCCGAAGAAGCAATGGCCGGGCAGGCAATGTTGGCAGGGGCAGGGAGACGATTGCTCGCGCGACTGCGTTAAAGCGTGCGTATCCGCTGCTTAAACACAGCAACGGCAGCAGCGTCGGCAGCAGCATCAGGAGTAGCAGAAGCAGCAACGGACACCCCTCCATGACTGCAGGCTGTTTCTTTCGTCTCTTCTCTCGCGCTGGTCGCTCGCTTCTCATACCTCCTCCTCGCCAGTGGTTAGTCCCGGCTCCCTCTTTTCTCCCTGTGCCTCTCTCTCTCTTTCTCTGTCCGGCCGGTTCCTCATCTCTTTCATCCTATCCCATTCCCCCTGATCTCTCACCATCACTGTCTCGCCTCCTCTCCTGAGTCTCTTTAGTTTTGTGCGCTACCTGCCTGCCTTGTGGCTCGTATCGTATCGTATGTAAGTGAAGCGAGGTGCCTCAGCGCGCTCGCGGGAGGAGGCGAGGGGCCTCAGGACGACGGGTTATCTGTGTGTGGCACGGTATGGCGTTGTCTCTTCGCGTGTAGGCACACGGCTCTCTCACACGTGCTCACGCACGCACGCATACCGTGCGCGCGCGATACGACGCGATGTAACGGAGTACACGAGAGCACTCGCGTGAGGGAGACAGTACGCCCAAGTGTACGTGCAAGGGGCCCGTACACCAGGCCAGCATCCGACGCATACAGGTGCGTAAACGCGCGAGAATGCTCTCCCGATTCCGCTCTCGCGATCGCGAGGCTGCGGCGCGCGAGAGCGTAGGTACATTGTGCACGCGCGCTTGTGTGCGAGAAAGAGAGATAAAGAAAGAGTAAGAGAGAGCACACGTGTATCCACGTGTGTATGTGTGTGTGTGCGGCCGGTGCACAAGAGCGTGGGCTCCCCTCCCTCCGGAGCCACACTCCACCTCTTCCTACCTCTCGGTCTCTACCTCCTTCTTCTACCTGCCGGCCCAGCCGACACACATGTGTATGTGTACCTTGGTCTTCAGTGTAAGATCTGAACCAGCGGAGAACGCACGCTATTGTTATATCATTATCATTGTCATCGTCCGTGGCCGTTCGTTTGCGCCCGTTCCCGCCGCCTGGTGTGTCGTGAACATTTCGCGTCGGCGCTCATGTGGTGTGAGGAAGACCGAGGCGAAAATCATCCCGATCTAGCGCGGTCAGTCGATCACGCGTGTATGTATCGGTGCCGGGTGTAAACGAGAGAAACGTTCCGGACACGAAACCGCGTGAATGAGGCGGGAGATCCGCTGCGTCGCCTCACGGCCGATACGCGGATGTTCCTAGGGTCGAACGACGATGGGGTGCATGCTGGTATCGCGCCCTCTGACAGTAAGGCGCGCACGGGACAGTACGGTGTGAGCACGTGGGAAATCGTGTCCGTCAATCGTCATTATTTTTGCTATCGACAATAATTATATAATTTGAATCGCTGAAAATTCACAAGCAGATTTCACTTCTTCTTCCAAGAGGTTGATTGATCTATTATCAAGAAAGTGGATTGTCAAGGAAGATCATTCGATCGAGCGCTCATCGTCTGTATCTACGGAATTCACACGATGATCGTGATATAAAGTGCCTGTCGTTGGTCGACGTTAGATTTACAGATTGGAGCTGCGAGTGGCTCTTAATCGACAGTCGGATGTAATCGATCAAGAAGAAGTAGATTAGAATTAAGAGGATCCGATGACGGGGAGGAAACGAAGGAGATTCCGAATCTCGACGGACGAGAAGAGTAGGATAGGCTGGAAGGAAACTATGGGTTACGCTTAATTAAAGCGATTAGACTTTGTGGTTAATTGTTCTGGAACGTCAAACTCTTACATGATCCCACATCGGTGCTGTCGCCGTGCTTGTTATCGTCGCGTCCCTTGACAGGACTGAAAGGGCAAACGATCTACGATCGGGCCATTCGATATGTGCGCCTCGAGTCATCGTAGCATACAACTCTGACCTGAGAAAATTGTTTAATCATAGACGAGACATTGGTTTTGATTTATTTGAAAATTTTGGTGCTAATTGCCTGTGTGTTGTGATGTCATTGGCTTTGACAATTGCCAAGGGCTACTTATTTTGATGATAAACGCGCTACTAGCTTTCTTCTATATCTTCCCTTATTTTCTTCTTCTAGAGTAATTCTGCTCCTGATCGCCATTTATTTCCAATCCTGTTTTTGTTCTCCTTCCTTTCTTTTACACCAGTGATTGAACCAAATCGTTTGCAAGTCTCTCTTCGTTTTGTTATAGTTATTTCAATAATACAAAACGCAAAGAGCCGACTCGATATACTGTGTGATCGCGATGATTGCTCAATTAGTTTTAAGCGTGAGTATATATAGTGTACCGTGAAAGATTCGTCCGGTTTGTTCGGCTTTTTTGTGATCGCGCGTGTTAGTGCGAGGTATCTCTTTCTGATCACCAACCAGAAACGTGAACCACAGTGTAGGTGAAATACCTTGACGACAGTGCAGGAACTTAAACCTCGTGTCAGGTGCCATCGGAAAAAAACAGCTAGTGCGTTTTATTAGGGATCGATTATACGAACGGGTATATTTGCAATAATGAGTAATTCGCACGACAGACGTTTCGCTTGTGCGGAAACAGCCAGTTGAAACTGACGGTAAGTTGCACACGGCTCACATCATGCTCGTAGCGAGAAACATTCTTACAAAAATGTTATCTTTTATTTGAGAGAAATCTGCGACCCTCTACAGGCATCTTACGTAGAAAAATTTCGTCCTCTCATGCTTGCGATCTCTTCG
Source organism: Tetramorium parvispinum (assembly GCA_011638315.1). Taxonomy (NCBI): domain Eukaryota; kingdom Metazoa; phylum Arthropoda; class Insecta; order Hymenoptera; family Formicidae; genus Tetramorium; species Tetramorium parvispinum. The sequence continues at coordinate 34,619 of VBVR01000605.1, read as the reverse complement.
TCGTAATCACATCCTGTGTAAATTCGCGCAAATTTGCGCAAATCGCAGTATGCTCCAGTCTGACTTCTTGAAAGAAATCATTACGCGATTCCGCATGCGAATAGTAATTCTATATGTCACATGCTACCATTTCACTTCGCAGAAGATAGATAAACATGGAGTCACTGCAGGATTAATCATTCGCAGACGTTAATAGGAATCTTCAAGTCATTATGTCGGAATATCTCGACTCGCGACTCGGTTCGCGGAACCGGCAGACGCCGCGCATGCGGTCGATCTCGCGTCTCACGGCTTCTCGCGCAGTCATGAGTGATTCTCGAGGCGAATACGTGGGCAAATGGAACGATAAATCCTTCGATTGTCGAATGTCGATAATCGCTCAGGCCCGCGCACCGTCGTAGACACCAACGAAGGAGGCAAACATTGTCCAACTAGTCTCGGTTATCATGCGCACGTGATCACGACGGCGGCCTAGTTGATTCTCGCCGCCGGTTGCAAGTAGCAAAAATCGTTCTCTCGCCACGCCGCTCAGTCACGTTTGCGATGTAACCCGCGTGGCGGATGTCGATCGGCAATCCGCGAGATCTTTTGACGTTTGTCGATTCGCCGAAATTTATGCATTAGCGGAGTAAGCACTCGTGAAATGTTGTACACAACGTGTTTATCCGTCCCTTCTGGGAAGCAATTTTCGTTTTGATAAACGAAACACGAAACTCTGTCTGATACGTTGCCCATTTTAATTAAACGGACAAGAAAATTTAAATGGCCGTTACTGTTGTGCGTGAAAAATTATCAAAATAAAATTGTAAATTACATATGCGGCAGACATATATATATATATATATACAGAGTACCAAGTGCAACACGTTTGACTTTCTCAGATTATGCATTAATTTTTCTTGTGCTTGTAATAACGAATTTAAGTCAACGTTGATAGATGTAGAGGAAAGAACCTGCTTGATGAGATTGCACCATTTCTCAGAAAATTATCTCTATCTAGATACAGACTTCTATTGCGGTTTCTTTGAAAGAATTCGAAAAAATTTCAAATATATTCAACTGCCTCTTTCTTTGTACTTTTTTTGTACTTTGTACTACTAATATTAATATTGATTTTTTATTATGATTATATATCTCGCAAAATTCTATATTTCCGCGAACATGTAATTTGATAGTAATCTGAAAGTGCAAGACAATGAAATATTTAGAACGAGAAAACAGCTGGCTAGGCTAATTATACGATCTTACTGATTGTTGCAATTGAAGCCCGATGTGAGAAAACGTATATCTTCTTGCTGCGTGATTACATTTTACGATCCTAACGCAATAAATTATTAATCAAACCACTTAATTATATGTTTCTAATGCAACTATGATTTCTTTGGGACCTAACGGTCACTAGAAGTCATCTATAGCCCGTGTGTTATTATCCTTCATTGTGGATAAGCGGATACCCTAGATATACAACGCGCACAATGCGGTTACATCGAGTTATTAAGTCGATCTCGTACCCGTATTTGCGGCAGGAAATTAAGATATCGAATGATTGCGACTACGTGGCGCAGACTTTCATTTTACAGGGATTCCCTTTTCAGCTGCTTATTTCTCCACGTCGTATCTTGTCCTCTTCGTGGTTCTTATATTTCTCTGTCTTGTTTCTTATATTTCAAATGTACATGAGGGTACAGAAAACTTATATATCACATAGTATCGGTGTTTTCGCACCTGCTCGTCTCATACAAGTTTCTTCGTTGTGCGTTAGGTCTCTCGCGAAATCACGTTCTCTCGCGTTGCGTACAGTTGATAGTAGTCACTTTTAGTGGCCATATTTTTTACTTAAAAGGAGTCCCTGTCAGTAGTGATTTGGGGGCCGTGTGAAGTGCCGCTTTTATAGTACACACAGAAGGAGACAGTCCAATTAAGGGCACATTTGTATACTTAAGTGTACCGATATCGATGCATAAATCGGACCAGGCTCGAGGATTTATAGCTCTACCGAATGTCGTAAAACGTCCACCGCGAGATACACACGGGGAAGCAGGACCTTTCCGTTCTTAGAATCCTCGATGGATACAAGTATTTAACGAGAGATGTACGACGCATCTTTTACAATGATAAATCTATTCTTTTACAATGATAAATCTCATAATAAAGATCGACATTTAAAAATATACATATTTAAAAATTTATCAAGTCTGATATTTTTAAATTTACTTAAAAAATTATATGACAAATAATTTGAGCTTCATAAATATTATGTATGTTAAATAATATATAATTCATTGCTTGAAAATATTTTACATGTTTGACTCTTTCATGCTGATTTTCAATTCTTCTGCAACATATACGCCTGGTAAAAACTGACACAAGCACATCTACTTTGAATATTGCTAAAAGTTGCCAAGGAAACGTCTCTCGAGCTCACTGCGCAAAGTCAACCCCTGAAGTACGTAAAGTTAAACCCTTTACGCGCTGCGTCACAAAGGAGAGAGAGTTGTTGGCAACCCTTACAAGATGACTATTTCTTTCTCTCGTAGTCTTCTCTCATTCTTCCGCGTTAAAACGTACACGCGTGGTCGGCATAGAAGGTATATTTCCCTTGTCGTAAATCTTCTTCGCTTGTTTCTCACGTGCTCTTCAACGATCGGCGCTGAGTTACGTTCGTCGGTATTGCTGATGCTCTTACGATCGTTTCGGTGTGTTAGGAGCTCGTAAATGTTCAAAATGAAATCCTTTAAAGCGCGGCATATTCATTTTGTACATGGCAATTTGCATGTAAATCCTGTGCTCGGACGTAAAGATCATAGGATATCATAATTTTCCACGTCAAAAACTGTGACATTTTTCGTACGTATCGAGTAATTATACGCTAATTTCCATGATATTGTGAGAAACGCATCTTGCTGTGTAATAAACGACTAAGCGCTTTAATTAAATGTACTATATGCTTTTAATAGAATATATTATACGTTAAATCAAAGATTATGTTTCTCACTATATAATTCTTTCCGGCGTTTGAAAACTATCATCAAATCGCCAATATGTTCAATCAGTTGTTTTCTTTAACGAGATCTACTCTATCTCTTCTATGTAATGTTTATAATATTTTCTTTGTGTTATATTTTCTATCGATTATATTTGAATGTATCTGTATATTCTTGCTTGCGCTTCTCACTTGATTTGTCAAGACGCGTGCGATCGTCAATGGATCGATGCCGAAAGCATCGGCGATACCGCAGGCCAGCGAATTTTTGTGAAACAGGTGGTTTTACTCATATAGATCGAGCGAATACAATGTAAGCTCGCGCCGTTCGTGGATCGTGCGATTTGTCTTCGTAGCCAATCCCGTTTGCCTTGGCATGGAAAATGCGCGCGCGTGCCCTAATAGAGTCCTTTGTTCAAAACCGAACTCAATTGTTACGGCCGGTTATTCAGAGTGGAACAATGTCCAGTCAGCCAGATACCAGTTTGTCTCGAAACGCACGCTGCTGCGTCCACTGATCGCGGTATGCGCGATCTTATCTCGCGACCTGGAGCGAAATGCAAATTAAAATTTCCTCGCATAATTGGTCTTCTTTAAGCACTTACCTATCTGAGAAACGCGAATGGACGAATGAATTAAGTTTGTCGTCATTTTTATCGAATATTGACCTGAAATATAAATATTGAAATGCTCGGTAATCATAACGTCGTTTTCTGTACGTGCGACAAGTTGATTATCTCCATCGTGGGTTTTAATGTCAGAGGGATTTAGATTTGAAGGAGTATCTTTGACAATTGAAGTAGTTATTTCAGGGTAATTATGCGATGTATTTGTAGATTTTTATTCCTATTGTATTTAACTTACAATTATATTTAAAAGTAGTATAACTACACTGTAGGAAACATGTTAGAGCGCCAATTATAAAAATCTAATTATTACTTTAAGAGAAATTTTAACAATGTTGCACGTGTATCTTCGTTATTTACATTTAACCAAGCGATTCGCGGCGATGTTACCTGACCCGTTCGCCCACCCGAACTCATCGAATCCCCCTGTTCCACGAAATAAATATAAAAGATCAAAGCAATTCACAGATTTAATGCTCGTGGGTTCGACCCATAAACGAGGCAACTCAGGAAATAAAGCGAGACGGCTATTCTTCTCGTGTCCACGATAGCTTTCATATTACGGCCTAAGAGACAACACGCCCACTTGATGATTATTTGAAAACGATCCAAGTTCCCCCGTAACATCCTACAGCATCCAGATCCATATTATCGAGATTAGCCAGAATTAAAACTAAAGTCACAAAACGAAAGGAAGCATTTTATCTCTCTATCTTTTGTTGCTATATTGAATTATCAACTTTTGTTGCTATATCAAACTATACGCACGGAGACTAATTTATTAGAGAATATTAGAGGTATTGTATTTTACAAAATAGAGCGTGATTTATACGATGTATGATACGAGCTCGAACCGAAGACCCGTAAATCCCCGAATTCGTTGTCTCATTTAAAATCCTTCCAAATTTCCGTCTAACCTGACACATCTATCGCACGCGCGGAACGTTACCTGCAGCTGCTTATGCTATCGATGAAACGGTCATTGACCCGGTGGACGGGTACCCTCGGCCCTAACGAGTTTGCTCCTCAAAAAATGTCAACGAGAGCGTCGTAGTGTCAACGAAGCTGATCGCGAGCGGTCATTCGCGCGGCGGTTCTCCAAGGGTCCTGCTCCTCCCCTCTTTCGTTTTGCTCATTGCTGAGGCACGATCCTTTATAGCGGCGATCTGGCCTCTGGAATCCTGAGGCATTTATCGGTGAAGTTAATACAGGTGAATGAGAGAAAGACTGCGAACGTTCGTTGTAGCCGCCGTTGTCGTAACGAAGCAAACTTCTCTCCTTTCGTCTTCGTCCTCTCTCTCTCTTTCTCTCTTTCTTCTTCCGAACGAATGGTCGGTGTTCCTCCGGTGTTCGGCGAAACACGATGGTTTCTCGACGAAGAGAGGTGACTCCCGATGGGTGGGAGGTCGGTATCATCGAAAGGGGTGACGGGACGGAGGAGAGGCCGAAGGAAGAAGGCAGGGCGGCGGTGGGCCTAATTAGTCAGGGATATATCTGGAATCTCATGGAGGCTGAGTTTTGTAGGCCTCCTTCAGTTTTATGTACGCAGGCGGATTTCTCTCGTGGATTAGCATACAAATCGATTTAAACTCGAGATAAATAGCCACTCACAGGCTCCTCACACGGAGCCGACTTCGGGCATTATCTTGTCCACCGCCGAGATTAACGCTTAATGCTTTATACTTTACAGCCGGGGAGTCTCCCCGCGCTGCCTCCTGCGGGTACCACTATATATACTTAAGTACGTACCTGCGTTTTGTCGTGACACCGTCGAGTGGCTCTTCATCTCTTCCTCTCTCTCTGTCTCTCGTCGCAGTGTCTGCCTCGCGCGTTTCGCGCCAATGTTCTTTCTGTTACTACGACCAGCCGATCGGACAAACTCGTTTCCGATTAATCGAAACGCCGGGTCATCGTTCGGGCAATAACGATCCGCCGATGTGGTGGATCGTTTACACTTTACACCCCCGATGGATTTCACAGGAGTACCTGCAACATCGTGCGCGACGCTCTTTACGTGCGCGCGGTGGTACCGTAGCATTAATTCCGATAAAATTACTTGAAGATACGCTATTATGGTGTTACACAAGTTTACGCTTTGTCACGTCACCCTACGTTATCTAGTAGAGATGCATAGTGATTGTATCGTATTTGTCTAATTAATATGACGAGAGAAATAATTTACATACATTGAGTAAAATTAGAATTTGCCTCGCGGATACTTGTCACTATTCTTAACATGACTCAGCTTTTTCAAAATATTATACATTTATTTTAGGACTGTTTTATTAATTGCTTTCGCAGTGTTACAATTCCTAATCCTCATCATGGCAAGCTAAATGGTTACATTAACATTTTAATGGATTAATCGGCGCTTTGACGATTATTGCATTCTTTTCCCGTGAGGAAATACACTTTTGATACTTTATGCACAGAAATGAATCAAAATTTTTGCGCGTTTCATAATGTTGTATATAGTGTTGTACGATCATACGCAATCATGCGTTCCAGAAGCCTTTATTATTTTGGAATACAACAGCATTTTATATTATTGTCCATCATGGACGATAATATAAAATATTTATGCGTGTTTGTTGCTCGGTCGATTGAAATCCACGTCAATTTTATGATTATGTTAAAATGTTCGATTTATGTATTTAGCCTTGAGTGACGATGAAATATTTGTCAAGTATGATGCCGTTGACTTCACCGATTGAAGAGGAACGGGTTTTAATGCCGCATCCGATTTCTCCGGGATGCACAAGGTTCGTTGTGTTTTAGCAGAATATTTCGATTATTCATGACGACGGAAGGTTCCGAATAGCGAACGTCGTTCGAATAGTTATTAACGAGCCGCGGATACACGTGGAGCTACGGGAATCGAATCTCCCATGAGATTAGCTGTATCGTAGAGAGGTGCTCGTTATACTTCAATCTTTTATACTAATTTATACCGTTATACCTCCTTATATTTCTGTGAAACTTGTATTTTTTAATTGGATGTTGGCTATAAACCGATTCTCTTTGATCACACAGTAGAGCTATTATATACGTTCTGTCATAAATTTTCTTATAAAATTCACCGAAATATTCATAATTTTATGCAAGCGAATTCACTCGATGGATTTATTCGATTAAATTGACTTTATCGATTTCATTTTAGGATTATTATTTTCGACATTTTTTAATATCAATTTTTAAGCAATCTATTTTATTAAAGATGAGTATTTTATTAGAGATTCTCTAAATAATATTAAAATCCAACATTGTAAGTGATATATTTTTTGAGAAAAAGTGATTTAACACGTGAGGCATGCCTTTTTGCTAAATGCAGTAATTAACATGCTTTAGTTAATTAAGAGGGATTGTCGGACACTGCAGATAGTCTAAAGACTATTCAGAACTGGTAGTGGTATCGTGCGGTTATGCTTATCCGCCGTAACGGAGAGGGAAATTATTAAGCAGTTATATCAGTTATATCTAATTGCGTATTTAACGCAAAGAAATTTTCGCTGCGGGGTATTATTAAAATAGTATTACTCGGCATCATATTATATCCATTGTTTATTCATTTTGTTTGTTCGTTATCTCGGACAAAGTTAAAGTCAGCGCAATAGAATGGCGTGCGTTTTTGCTTACCTTCAACTGCTGTTCGTTAGCGTAACGTTCAATTAGCGATTACTTTGTTTGCCGGAATTATCATCTCGCGTGTCCCGACGAAATCATTAACGGTCGACTTTTAGCTCGGCTGCGAGCCGTCGGTTCGCTCCGATTGATCTAACACGCGATCACGTTACAAATACTGGGCCGCGCACGTAATAAATACGAGGCTGCAGCCGGACGGCTCGCACATCATACACGACGACTAATGAGTTCATAATACAAAGATTTCTACTACGGCTCTCGATAGTCGGACTCAGGATAATAATGTCATGCTGCTACGTCCCCGATTGCTTCATGAAGCGCGCGAGGCAGCCGGAAAGAGAGGCGCAAGTGGGCCACTCTTGAAACGGATGAGCAGGTGAACGGGCGTAAATCAGGGTAGACTTGAGCCGCGGCACGGAAAGGGAGAAGATGGAAGGGGGACCGAAAAGAAAGAGAAAGAGAGAGAGAAAGGGAGGACAGGAAGAAACGGAAGATAAAGAGGGGACAAGAGGGAGCTGGTAAGATGGAGCGAGAACGAAAGAGGACGGACAGAAGCAGAGCAGTTCTTGCATGGCGCGGAGGGGGCAGCAAGATTGGAAGCGTCCGATCTTGCTGGATCGCGACCAGCTGCTGTCACGGACTTGCCTGGTAGACAGCCAGATTATTGCACGGAGCCTCCATGGACCACGGATGTACGCTGATTTAGCTATCTGTCCGTGGCGACGGAGTGATCGAATTTGAAAGATAAAGTGAAAATCATACGTCAGATTTTACGAATAATATATCTTTGAGAATTGCTATTGAATTATTCGAAAAAACAAGACGCCAAAAAAATAGTTGGCAAATATATTCACTCCAATATGAACGACTAAGACGTCTCGCTTATTTGTAGAAACTTTCCACGGTTTGACATGGCAGTGAAATAAATATTGCATGTCGTGCTGTTAATAAACTCCCGAAGACATCGTTAAAGTGGCATGCCGGTGTGCGCGCTGCGATTCGCACCTTGCCGATCGAATTGTTGATTGCCACTTGACCTCGCGGTATCTCGCATCGCTCCCGCGTGGTGAACGAAACGACATAAAGCAAAGAGAGATGGATACTTTCATACAGGACTGAATGATCGGAGGAGGCGCTAGACCGATAGAAACCGTCCCGACCAATAAATCTCCCTGCATATATTCCCGGCTGTAATGTGCTCCGCCGCGAGAATTATGCGCAATTGATAAGACACGACGCAAAAGTATAATTTACGACATCGTTTGCACGCAATGTAATTGACTATAAATGAAATTGTAAAAGAGCGATAACTGGACTTCGGTGTCGGATTCATCTTGAAGTCCATAACAAGTAAATGTCTTGCAAAATGTATCTTGCTTGCAACTTCGTCACCTTATAATTTAACAGAAAATGTTCCTTCTGATAAACGTGTGAAGTATTTTATGTTTGATATTGAATTAAATCACAATAATGTAAAAATGTGAAATGAGTATATGCATGCACTCGCCCAGAAAACTCGTGTAATTCTCCGTGCTAAGAGAATACTTGAAAACTTCTGTTATACTCGCGAGTTCGATCGGCAGCGCGCTCTTTTCGCGTGACGAAGCTTAATTTGGAAATTCCCGCGTGAGAACTCGTTCTTCGAATGTGGGTAATGCGTGACACCGTGGAATCGGTGCTAGGCGGCAAGGTGTTGAAGCTAAAGGGCTCGTATTTTTGTCGCGGCCAGAGCTCGTCGTCGTCGGCGCGGCGAGCCCCTTTTCGGGTACGGTGGCGATAAATCCGTATCTTTATGAAACGCGCCGTCGCGTCGGACGTTGCTGCCTATAGTGGCTTCTTTTGTTCGGTTAAATGTTCCGTAGCTCCGGGCCGGCTGCTCTCGATCTCTCTTTCGCCTCCATCCGTCGGTCCGGCATGCCTTCCCCTGCCTTTTCTTGTACAGGCATTGTATTTGGGCCGCGCGATCTCTCTCCAACACTTCCATCAATCTCTTTTTCGCAGTGCTACATGTTGCCAAAATTAGGATTAATTATTCCCGGTAAATAACTCTTGAAAGAAAATTAAAGATACGATTTTTGGGGCAAACGGGTAGCACCGGTTTTTAGCACAGATAAAATGTAATACGTGACTTTGGAATCGCGATGTCACCAAAGGTTAATATTCGGAGAAAGTGTATATTTTATGTAGCACTTAGTAGTCTCGAGAAATCGCGCGCTTGTGATCGGAAGCGTCTGCTGAGTGATTTTATGGCTACAGATAAGAGCTGCGATTAAATCCGATTCAACGATGCAATTACGAATATTTATGTGTTATTAATTTATTTCTCGGTGAAAGCGAGTGTTATGTAAATAGATCTGCCTACGCGTTAATCGAATTATCTTTATTAATCGAACTTTGTCGTTAATAGATTCTTATTAAGGACGAAATTAAAGTAATGTAAGTAAATTTCCATCTCGCCCGCAGGGATCGGTTTTAGCCCTTTGTAGAAGCTGTTATTCGGCACTTAGATATTTCGTATATCCATGTAAAGGCCTCTGACGGTCCAATCTTATCGTGACGAGGGACCGTGAGTTCGGTCAGAACCCATATAAATTATCGTTACGAATTTCGAAACACTCCACCTACTTCTCTTTCTCTCTCTCTCTTTTCTCTGCTCTTTCTCCTTTATTCTGAAGCTGCTTGCTGCCCGGTTCTCCAACATTCTCGTAGGAATTTAACGCGTTGCGATCGTCATGGTAAGGAGACGGTGGCGAGCAAAGGAGCGGCTTCTAATCAAAGAATAGCAGTAATCATCGAAAATAATGTCCTAACATTTCGTGGACCTTTAAAGCCAACATACGTGGCTGGCTTGTGCAATAGAGACGTGATGGGCAATAAATTGTTGGCACCTACGCTTGTACGTCGTTCGTATCTCTTTTCTTTTTCTTCGTCTTGCTCCGTTGAGACGATTTCCGGTTTATTTGTCTTTTTCTTGTCGGCTGACCAATTTGAGACACCTTAAAACAATAATGAGCGAGATAGCTCGTTGTTAATGCGTTGTTTTTTTTTTGCGTAAGACATTTTGGATCTGACTGATGAGATAAAGTTACGAATAATGATTAAAGATTCAGACGGATGTATCGTATTGACGACGGCTTTTGTAAATGGACAATCGTAAGCATAATTCAGTCATTGAACGCACAACGTGGAAATTACTTTGCGATATAAAATGGAAAGAAATATGTTAGTAAAAAAAGCGTTCGACAAATATGTCGCATTGAAATAAAAGCTATTTTTCGGCAAAGCATAATGTACATGATGTAACAGTGTGTAACGTCTTTTAGAATTGCTAGACCTATTATTCTTCCGTTTGCAAAGAATTACATGACAATGTGGGCATATGAATATACATCGAGACAACTTCGAAAAGATATTTCTCGCACAAAAATCTTCGCAGAGTTATTGTACTGTGAAATATGAAATGTATGTATGTATAAATATCTTAATGTCTTAACGCACTGAAACTGACAAAATTTCATGCAAAGATTGAATTTGAATTGACGAGTTACATAGCTGAAAATAAATACGTAACTGTCAATGCATTACACTTGTTTCCATAGAAAATAACGATTGGCAGATGTTTTCATGAGCCTATTTTGTAAAATCTATACATATAAACGAAATGTCTTAAAATAATACATGATGTGCGATCTGGATGGGAAGAATATTTTTCAGTTTCTTGCATTCTTGAAATATGACAGACGCAACCATGAACGATTATTTTATTAAAGAGATGCGAGGTGAAAATAAGATTCATTTGGATTCGTCTAAATAGTCTTATTATTCTAAACAATATTGTATATTATATAATATCTTAGTTCATCTAAGAATCAAGTTGCAATTCGATTTAATATTTATTATATTCAATTTAATAATAAAGACGAACATTGTTCTTCATGACATAACTCAAAAGTTTTATCAAATATTGCTATATATGGTCAAATTATTTTTTATATTTTGCATACACTATTGAACAGAATATTAAACGTTTGTTTTCGTTTGCGGATTATAACAAATAAATACTAGCAATTATCTAAAGTCGTTGTCTGGAAAGGAAAGCAAATATTAGATCCTCGCCATCACTCGAGAGACGCAATTATCGGATATTCGTAAAAAGGCGAAAGAAGAGGGCAACAAGACGACGGTGATGCGACCGATACCGTTAGCGCAGCCTATAATAAAGTAAATAAAGAGACCGACAACTTGACTCTTCGTTGAGGCGATTCGCATTTTTATTTCCCTTCATTTGACCAAGAGGGGACGATAAAGAATCGTACACCCTCGAACCAGTTCGGAGGTAGCCTGTTGGTTCGCCACTCGTTACGCATTATCATTCTCGATATCATCCGTTGATTATATAATTGACGGGCAACAAGCTCTTCGTTCTTTACTAATTCTATGTTACCTGCCGATTCATCATATGCCACCATCTCTTTTTACAAAGTCATTCCTTTTACATTCTAATCATTAGCAAATATAAAATAGGAGATAAAATCGTTTATAAGCGTTTTAGATGTGTCAAAACGACAAGATTTTATTTCTTCATCTTTTTTTAATCTTTTAGCGTATTTAAAAATGTTCTTGTGTTTCGAAGATCTATAATTATAGGATTTTTAAGTCTTATAAGAAAATGGAAGATATATTTATCTTTACCGTTAATTACAAAATTGTAAAAAATGAGCAGAGAAATTGGTAAAATTATTTATTAATAATATATATATGAGGAACGTCCAGAAAGAAAACGCCTAGTTTGCGATAAAAAATTAAAAAGATGATTAAAAAAATGTATTGTTTCGTATAAAACAAACGATTGTTTATTTCCTATTTCCCTATAATTCCCCATTACATTCAAGCATTATATCTGGTTACCAGCTTTATAATTCCCGTTGTTATACTTTGATGCCATTTTTTCAATCAGTTGTTGACAGTCATTCTAAATTCGTCATTTCCATAAAGTATCCACTTAAAAGTTTCTTAAGCTTCTTGAATAAGAGTAGTGCTCTTTCACAATAACTTGACCTCACGTGCCACTACGGCAACGTAAGCTCTACTTCATGATTTACGGTGAAAAATTTTGATCACTCATCACATAGCCTGGATTTCCTCTATTCATCGTATATTTACATATTGTCTGAAAGTGATGCGAAACAAATTAATTTTTGTATTGCTTTTTTATATTCAATTTTCATTTTCTTAAAAAAAATCATCGATAGACTATTTAATCTGATATAATTTAATATCTTGATTTTCTTATATTTATACATTATATAAAATAAAAAATTTATTATTTGTGAAATTTTAATTTTTTTATATCTAATTGAGATTGAAATTCTTACGTAACGGGGAACGTTTGATATTTTCGATATTTTGAAGATTTGCTATTTATTCATTTTTGTAATAAATTTGCGAACCCGTTTATTATTTCATACGTCTATTTCAGTTTGTCGCATATCATTTCGTGCATTTTTCGTTAATAACAAATTAAATATACTGAATAGCAGACTTTTCAGGAAGTGTAAAATGTATAAATTGTAATTATAAATAACCGAAACATATTATAAAAGTTGTTCATAAATACGCGGAATTATTATTATCAGTAGTGCGAATTTTGCCTCTTTCAATTTATTTGATAGCTAAAGTAAACTATTTAATCAGTTTTATGATTGCGTTTCTCAATAACAAGCAACGTTTCCATTTCACGCAAAAAATGAGCAGCGTCTAGTACAGAAATTAACATATTAATTAAGCTTGTTTTATCAAACGCAATCACTGTGAAATAGTCTCCATAATTCGATAGTTCGAATTTATAAGAAGGCAAATAAGCATGACATTTATTATACCACTTGATGTTTCCGGTGAAAACGTACAAGATGGAAATTATTATTGCACAGTCTGAAAAAAGCTAGATTTTTTCGTCTTGCGCCGGCAACTTCGAAACTATTAAACATCTGCAATGAACATAACGGGAACTGACCATTCAACCACAGTCTATTAGTCAGGAAATTTAGACACACAACCGATTTATTCCATTATATAAAATGTATGTATACATAAATTGGAATTTCAGAAAAATAGTAGGTCGACTATTTAATTTCACCAAGCATTTCTACGATTAGGTCTAATCACTTTTATTGGAGATGATGTTCAGTCATGCGATTTTCTGTTGTGACACGTATATAATTCACCGCACCGGCCATTCGATCTCTCGGGACTCTTGGTAGCATTTGCGTATTTTAATGTATGCGACTGGAAAGGGTTGTGAGTACAGAAGGCCATACTCGTCGCTTGATGTACGACAGTTTCCCCGCCCAATTATCATTGAGTCGCGACACCTGTGGCGAGGTGGGTCTGCACCGCCCTGCCTTTCTATCAAGCTGGACAGAAGCCGCGCATTAATGTCCTCACGCCTGGCAGGGCATTGTTCTCGTTAAATAGGGCGAGCGACTCGTACGCCGCGAGCCGCGATAATCACCGGCGCGGCGGTGCCGGCGGGTGCATCTGCATACAAGTCAGCAATGCGAGCGAGCGAGCGAGCGAGCGAACGAACGAACGAACGAGCAGAGCAGAGCGTCCGGTGACAACGGGTAAGGGGATCAGTCCGTAAATGTAAACTTGAACGAGCGCCGCAAAAAGCGCGCGACTTCTGCGTCGAGCGAAGGGCCGTTTGTCTGGCTAGAGGCCGGAACGAGCGGAGGCTCGGCACGGCTCTTCTCCCTCGCCTCGAGCCGGTGCACGCTCTTGTGCTCCGTTCCCAATGCTCTTCTCTGCTGCGTTTGTGTAGTATCTTCCTCTCCTCGTCTCCCACTCTGTTCCTCCTCTTGTGCTTCTCTTCTTCCGTCTCTGCACTCACTGTTCCCCCTGCCACCCTCGCTAACCATCTCCGCCGTTCTATCTCTCTCGCCTGTTTCGCTTCTTCTGTACCGCTCATCTCCATTCCGTCCACGCTGCTCACCCTTTTTCTCGCGGCAGCCACCGCAATCCCGGAAAATGCGCGCGCGCCTCTGAACCGCTTCGCTCGTTCGCTTAGCCGCGACCGACGAGACTTTCTCCGCGGCGAAATGTCCGTTTCGAGAGCACCTGTTTAGGGGATACCGTGACGGCACAGAGAAGGTTAGCATCGAGAAGCGTAGGAAAACGTTCTTCTCGGAAATTCGGAACTATACAAATGTGCAGACGTAAATAAAATAACGTGTAACATATATTACTTTTATTTTATTTCTAAAGAAGCAAAGTAACATAAAAAATTACATTGTACTTCTTTACATTAAATGCAATGTGTTTCTAAAACTGAAATATTCTTAAGTACCGTTTCAATGGTTTTTCGAACCTCATTTCTTAAGCACGCGTGAATAATTAGCTCGGATAAGAAACGAACGAGCATGTTGTCAGTCTTTTCTCTTTACACGCTTTATTAACTCTCTAGTCTAGACGTACGAAGGATACGAACAGAAGAGCTATTGTGCACGTTGTTCGACATTCATCTTGTAAGCTTTTGCGACTGGGCATTTGCTCGTTGGTATGATTTCGTTTTTAACTTGTAATTATGCGGTGCACGTTGTAGAAAATAGTATTGTTACGATCCTGGCTAAAGCTAGGTGTGTCAAATCTGTTACCTATCCGAGATTCTTTCCGTCTATAATATCGCTAAAATGCTGGGAATTATGAAATACCGTAGCGATATAAGACATAATTATATCCGAGATAGTAACTACATTCTCGAAACTTGTCAATTATTTTGCTACAAAGCCAATCTCGAATTTAGTTATATCTTCACCTTCATTGTACTTTAAGTATAATATAATCGATTGAGATAATTTTGTGTCGATCAATCCTGTCGCTATTAGACTACCTAACATGATCTAATATCATTCATCGTTCATGTGTATTGATGTATCTAATGCTTCTTTCCTCCATTTCCCTTCTTCCCTTCTTCTCGCTGCTATCCTTTTCCATTTTTCGCGTTGTGCTTCTTCCGGCGAGAAGGCAGCAAAAGGCAGTGATGCGGTCGGTGGAGGAAGAGCATTCGGTGAATTGAATTATTTAAAGCTCGCGCAAGAACAGGCGTCTTTTATGAGTGGCTCCACACAATGCCGGCTTTGTGCCTCTCGGATACACGTGTTGCGTGCGCGCGTTCATGTACGCGGTGCGGCCGCGTCGCCCGGCATGAATGTGCTAATAATGAAGGTAAATTTGTTCCGAGGAGTCATTAATTAAAGTATTTTGTAACAAGGCGACGTCCGCCGCCACACCGTCGCAGCTTCTCCACCCGCAATGTCGGGCTTTCTTTGCACCCTGCGTGTTACATAACGTACGGGATGGTTCAGAATTATTACTTGAAGGAAGACCAGAGAGAGACCAGCATTTTAAGCTTTGTATACATAGAAATAAACGAATGGTCCTCTCAAACTTATTACAGAAAGAAAGAACACAACTGATAATGATATTTCATTAGAAGAAAGATTATTCATTAGTGCTTGTTTAAAAATTATGAAAAGGAAGATGGCAACTCTGAAGCACTCTATATCTACGTATCATGGGCCCCGCCGTCCATGTGTTGCGTGTGTGTGTCGCGCGAGAAAGCGAATAGAGGATAGTAGAGTCGGTAGCAAGAACGGTGCGTATAAATAAAGGTGGCGATCATAGAATTGCTAATGCTTCAAAGAGAAAGAGAGAGAGAGAGAGAGATATTATTCTTTTCAAAAGATGACAGGGCGTACGACTCGGCGCAAGACTTTTCAGAAGGTTGTGAGAGTTTGGAGTGGGGAGTTGAAAAAGACGGTAAGGGCGACGGAAGGACCGCGACGATGGATGGTACTGGTGGTGGAATGGCCAACCTCTCGTATCTTCTCTTTGCACGGATTCGTGTGTACAAGTCCACGCGAGCGGGCTCGCACCGCTATACTTATATATTACTTGTCGAGACGCGAGGCATGTACGTGCACACCGAAATCGCAAACACACGCGTGTACGGGCAACGCACAAACGAGCGGGTTTGCGTGAATACGTATACATTATGTGTCTATACAAAACAAGCGGCCACCAGTAATTCAAAGGCCCCATTCAAGGCTCCGTCTCTATTCTTACTCTCGCGTTTGTAAACCATTTCATTTGCCCCTCGTCGGAGCGTATACTAATAACTAATAAGGAACTGCTCCCGGACTTTTAAACGCCAACAACGTGGCGTGGAACTGCCTTCATTATACGGGAAACTAGTGCGCGGCCAGCAGCGGCTTTGATATTGTGTCGACTGGGAAAACGATGGACAATAAGCGTAGTAAGCTGATTTAGAGTATAAAACGCTATCCATCTGCCGCGCGATGTTTTATTTAGGAACGCGTTTCCAAACGAATAGCAAAAAAAGAGCAACGAAGCTGTCAAATGCGAATGAATTAATCATCTGTGTGGAGAAAAATTTCTTTGTAGCGCAATTCAAATATTGATCCACAGTTTCTTATAAAATAAAATCTATTCTGTGTGATCAGCTTATTACGCTTTTGTACATTGTTTTGTCTTGTTCATTGTCTTGTTCAATCGCTTCGTAACCTGAATATAATTCAGCACATTAAATATTTTAATGATATCTGTTCGTTACTTTTCTTTTGCTTTTGTAATTTAAAACATCTTTTTCCTAAATAGATTGCATAAACTTTTTTTCACTGATTTAACTTTCTTTATTTCTTTCATCTATATACTCATAGTGCATCATAATTTGTATTTGTCAATTATTTATGCTTGATTAAATATGGCATGAAGGTAAAAACGTAATAATTTTTCAATTTATGCAAGATATTTATGTAAGAAAAATGAGTCAATCTTTATTTGTAAATGATGTATGTATATATTATAAATGATACTTATCGATAATGACAATCTATCATCAACACTATTAAGGCACATTTTTCGCAGAGCATACGAAAACTGACATATTACTGATGTTTTATTCATAAAACTATCCACAGTCTACTGGTTATATCGTATTACATAAATATATTCGTTTAATGAACTTTAAGATAAAGCTTTAATAAGCTAACATATCTGATTTCTTTTTCATAATTATTATTGTATTTGTTAGCCTAATTAAAAAAATAATAATGCGCGATATTAGTTATCCGCATGGAATATTGATAAATATTTATATCTCATTAAGATTAAGATAATTGACATAATTGACCACTGAAAATGTGATTTATATTATATATATTGTTAAATTTATATTTTATTAAAAACCACAAATTTTATATCATTACTATATATAGTAAAAATTAATAAGTATAGTGAAAGAAATTTTTTATACTTATAAATTAATAACAAATCACAATTATTCTCTTTTAGCGATATTTGATCTCTGAAACTTTTATTAAGAAGAAAAAATATAAAATGCCATAATGCCTATAATTTTTGTAAAAATTTGCATTTCGGGGTAGACCTATATATTTAAACGAGACCTAATCTATACGGTCCGAAGTTAATGAATGGATGTGACTTCAAGCGTAATTATAGCTTAACATGTAATTTTAGCCATATCTTATTACATAGCCATATGTAGTCTATTCTTATCAAAGATAGAAGAAGGGTTACGTGTCCACTCTGAACGACATTACGATAGTGGAATCAAACGTCGTGTATCCTACGTTCTTTCGTTGGTGGATAGCAAGAATGCGTTTATACTTCGGTGTAAGTGAGACCATGGGCATCGTAAATGTAAAGTACGCGCGAAGTCACGTTGGTATGTGAGTTACGTCACCTGCGACGCCATCGTGTGGAAGACACACTCGGGGATCGGACCGAGGTGTCCTTGGTGGACACCTGTCGGGACGCCCCGTCGACGATTACCGAATGACGAAAGCGAGCACGAGCGCAGTTACGAAGGTGGGGTTGGGGGAGCCGATGGAACGGAGGTGAGAGGGCAAGGGGAGAAAAACACCCTCTTGCACTCGAAGGTCGATGAAATTTCAGCCCTGGCTGAGAGATCGGCCGGTAAATTGACGAAGGGCGAATGCGCCAGAGGCTCTCTCTCTCTCTTTCTTTCTCTCTCTGCCCCCCAATCTTCCTACCACTAATCCACCCCTATTCCTCCGTCTGCCCTCCGTGGGACGCAGTAAGCATCCGACTGACTAGATTGACGTCAGACAGAGGAAACAGCTCCGCGCCTAGTGATTGTCATTTTCCGGCCAGCATCCGGACTGCATGCTTTTTCTCCGTTTGCACTCTTTTCCTCCGCGCCTACTCGTAATTATTTTTTACGATTAAGTGCGCCGCCGTCTGTGTGTACGCCCGTTTCGGAACCGGTACTGATTGCCATTCCACCGTAGTGTCCTGAACCTCGGGAATTGTATCGAGTTTGATTTGTTTCTTTTTCTCTTTTTGTTTTAAGGCGATTCAATCGATTGTTGGATTGTATACAGTTAAAGGGGCACAATTCTCGTTGCACTGCATTTTGGCATCCTAATCGCTTTTTCTGAGATAATCTACAGTAAACAAAATTTAATTATCTAAGGCGATAAAGAAAGCTGTCTTTTCTTTTGGTCATGGATTTCTAGTTGCTAGAAAATAAATTTATCAAAGATTTTTTCAAGATGCTAAAAATACGTTTCGTTATAATCTGAGTGCGGTCTGGCAAGATTTCGTTGTGGAAGAAAGAATGATCTCCTTGGCCAAGCGTTTGTTCTTCGCGGTAAAGGGAGCAAGCGGTGATTTCAATGGAGGCTCGACTCCATAAATAACCTTCGCAACAAGGATTAGCTCCCCTTTCGTCCGGTTCATTGTAAATTAATTACCTGGAAATGAGAAATCTCCTGTATACATTTTTCTTAGCAATAGACGGGCAAATAGATAGCATTCAGCGGGAGATAAAAACCACTCTTTGAACCATAGCCCGATCGTTTTTTCATTGATATATCGTGAAGCATTGCTGTTTTTTTTTTAAACCGAAATCGTAAGGCAAATGTGTTTTCAATGTTTGTTGATTCGAGATGCACATGTGTTAGGATAAATTGATATCTTCATGCGATACAAATAGCATTTTAGAGTCTACAAATCTTTGCCATCAAATGGCAATCTATGAATTTATGTCTTTGATTGAGTCAACACAACGAGATAGATACATCATTTCTAACATTAGTCAGAATCCATATCACCCGTCTTCATCTGATGAGGCGATGAAGATTTTTATATAAAGTCTGTTGTTTATGTGTATTTAGCATTGAGTCAATGTTAGACGGAATCGACTAAAGTCAAAGTCTAAGAACATCGATAAGAGAAATGGTGAAGAAAGCATGTATGTGAATCGTTCTTTCGTTGTGGATGGTCGCGACGGAAATTCGCAAGGTTTTACTAATTGAATTAGAAAACAATTGTTACTCGTTACACGCGATGTGTACACGTATGCGGACGCATATAGACAATTGCGGAGAAGCCTTGCGTGTTTCAACGCATATCGGCGCCTACGCAACTGCGTGCGGCCATGGTGGAATTTTCACCTGCTCAAACACTGCCCGGGCCGTCAAGCTCGCCGTGTCATTGTGTTTGCATTATTATGTTAATCACAACGTACGGCAGTAACAATGCGTCAACCTCGATTTAGGAAGCGACTCGAAAAGGAACATATAGCTGAACAAATATTAACTGAGCAAATCATTAGTTTCCTCCTCGCCTCCTCCTTTATATCGGACAGCGTTTGTTCGAGGAGTCTTGAGGCATATACGCGTCGCGCCGAGCAATACATCGATTTCGAGAGACTCGCGAAGTAGCTAAGCCCCATAATTTGCAAACTGAGCTTACCTCAATGCGATGCCATTAAGTGCCACATCGACGAAACCGCGAATAATCTATAGGAAACGATTACGAAACAATAATTTATAAATTTTTATTCTTGTCTGACTGTTAAATATAATCAATGTATAAAAATAGAAAACTTGTAGTACGGAAATGATAAAATATCGAGGTGATTATGGTTTAATTCTTTTTATTTTATTGTTTAAATTATATATGTGTATATATACATACAAGTTTTTCTAAAAAAAAAATCGAGCAAATTTATTAAGATTTTAAATTAAAAAATAGCAATAAAATTTATCGCGTACACATAAATTTTTAACATGTAACAGTTATAATCGAAGATGTTTATCCATGCATAGCGGAAAATCAGCTGCACGAATAAATAGGACTATTAGAGAGGAATTTTTTGCGCTCAACAAATCATGCATAACCAGAACGCCGCGGCACAATTAAATGGGACGAAGTAGAGACGAACGGAAACAAGAACGTCGCATCCAACGACGAAATGGTCCTCGACGGACTAATGATGGCGCGCGGCACGCGTCGTCTGTATGCCGCTAAAAAAACGGTATCGATCGTCAATCCGCCGATGCGAAACGTGCTTGAGAGACTCGTGGCGCTAATCACGTTAGCGTAGCGCCGCTGGTCGAAAGCGACCGAATGGAGGAGCCGAAAAGTGTGCTCGGCGGTGGCCACTCGTCGACGCAAAAGCCACCCCTCCCTCTCCTCCAGTACAATATTCGTCGCGAATGTACGATACGCGCGTTCCCATCGATCGACGATAGCTTCTGCTATGAAACAAATCCATCGATTCAAACCGCAAGTTTGTTAGAACTTTTTTATAGAGATAAAAAAAGAGAATTTTTTCAATATAAGCAAAGCGTGTGAGAGATTTTTATTTTGAAAAAAGGAAATATTTTGCGTATGTGTCTATATATAAAAATTTGGTTGACATCATGTCACATTTAAAATGCACACAAATTTCAAGATATAAATGAGGTATTTTAACCCTTGCAAAGATTCACTCTTGATGACATTGGTGGACTCTGTCGAACTGTCGTTTGCTATTCCGTTTATTTGTCTGTTCCTCACAAGTAACCCTCTTCTATCTCCGTTTGTCCCGCTGCGACGTGTAATGCAATTACGATTGTTGTTTGAATGAACAATCAAGCGCCCTCGAGGCGCGCCTCCAATCATTCAATTTCTGTTCAATCGACTTCTCTACTCTTATACGCGCGCGAGCGTGCGCTCGCGCGGCAGCCAGTTCCCGCGACCCCTTCTTTCTCTTGAAGAGAATCATTCAGAAAGAGAGAGAGAGAGAAAGAGAAAGAAGCAAAAAGGGGGTCGACACATCGAAGGCTAAAAGGGGAGTGGGCGAACGCACACAGTCGCGGGGGGACCATGTGCGGAGCCGCGATTATTGTCGCTTTCCCGACTGACAAAGTAACTGCGCCGGAATACTTCTTATTTTCTGCCGCTGACAGGGCGCGTATTACGAGAAAAGAAAGCTAATAACAGCCACCGCGCCGCCGCCTCGTCGTTCGGCTACCTGCATTGACGGGCGCGCCTCGCAGACCCGTCCCGGGTTACATCGCCGCCCCCGGATCCCTCGTCCCCCCTGACCCTCGCTATTGATTTGTGCTGGTGGAATCGGGTACGCGCGCGTGTGTAGCAGAGACAGGCCTGTGAAACCCGGTTATTAGTTCCCTGCGGGAGAGCGGATCTCTTCTCCTTCTTTCTCTTTTTTTCTCCCTTCCTTCCCCTCTTTCTCTCTCACTCGCTCATTCTTCTCGATTTCTGAAGGTACCGTACGAAACTCCTCGATTGAAGAGAGGAAGATGGGAAGAACCGCAGAGAAGGAGAGGTCGAGAGGCCGTCTATTATTTCATCCGTGACGTCATTGCCGCAAGCATTGCTCGATGTTAACGTGAACGTGACGTCGCAAGTCGTCGATGGGCTGTTTTACGCGGTGGTGCTGATACCAGCCGCGGGGGGAACGCGCGATTAACGAGCTTGGCTTGTCGTAAAGGGCTCTTGCGATCATAATACGTTGCTCACGCTGGTTATATCCCGATGAAACGCGGATATTTATGGATGTGATGAATGAAACGATAAATCTCATAAACTTATATAGATAAATCTAACAAGCGTGAATACAAGTGGTTGAAAATTCTCGCTCATTTTAAATAATTTTTCCTGATCTGAATCTAATACGTGAATATTAAATGTTCTATTTTCATTTTTTAATTTTGTTTGTGCTAGTAACCGTTCTATAATAAGTCATTTTAACTTAACGATAATTTTATTGTTGACAATTGAAAGGAGATCATTGTATCGAGGCGAAATCTTGGCCCGATTTGATGCCGTCGATTTCTTTTCCGTATTCCGAGATTTATGCAGACTTTGAGATACGCCGTTAATATCCGCCAATAAATTGAAGATAAATTGACGCCAAACCTGGCAAACCTGTTTCAATCGTGCTGCCTGCTTTAGGATTTTATGTCGCAATTTAAATAATTAAAGACGAACTACATAGCACAATCATTGTTCGAAATCACCATCATTATGTATAGACTCTTTTTTCCATTGTACTCTTTTTTCCATTACATCTTTTCTCATTTTACATCTTTCGACTACAGTTTGTGTCTCTTTAAATTTCTAATAGACGTAGCGATCATAAAATGCTAATAATGTTACTTTAATAGTATCCATACCGCTCAAAATTATGCTATAAACCCCTACGTTTCACGAGTTCTACTGTACTTTCACGATATCATTAATACACTTACGTGCATATAGAGTACGCCGAGGGCCGAGACATAATGAAAAATAAAAATGAGATGCAAGAAGCAACTTTCTCGCGACCGACACATCGTACCGTCTTAAAGAAACAAATTCTCGCTCGCGCGTGGTGCAAAGTGTAACGGGTCAATTATCGTGTTTACACGGGGAGTACAGTAACCGGCGATTTCTCGGAGTACAAATACCGGTAACTTAGTTAAGGCTGCGTTCACGTTCGGATCTAGAGCGGAGACGACTGAACGGTGGGAAGGGGGGAGGGAGAGGGAACACCGAGATACAGCAGGAGGAGAGAATGGGCGAGGGACGACAAGTCAGAAGAGAGGAAGAGAGATCCGCGACGAGTCTACATATGTGCGTATGTATCCGTGTATACGTGAATACCGGCATGTACGTACAGTGATCGGCGGCGAAGGGGGCAGCCGGTGGCGAGGGGGCGGAAGGGGGCGAATGGGTGAACGGGTGAACGGCCTGCCGCGTCCTTGCGAGCCACCTGACCACACCGGCCGTGCCGCCACCACTCGGTCTCTCCAGCATCCTTCCAGCAGCTCGGACTCGCCTTCCAACCGGCAAACCGCTCGTCCACTGAACTACCTGACCGATCGCATACATTCGCGGCTCCTCCGCGCCGATTCCCGCGTATACTCCGATTGTTCTTCGGCATGCCATTCGTTATTCGAAAACGCTAAGGGTTTAGTGCGATCGCCATCAAATCCGAATGCAGGTCTCGTCACCTAACTTGACATCATGTTTCACAACGCTACTTGTAGCGATTTGACAACTTGTTTCTGAATCATGTTTTAATTTTTACACAATTCTCCGAAATACATAAATGTGCATATCATATCAATTCAAAGTATATTAATCCATATTATATTAATTCTAGTAAAAGATAAATAATGGTTTGCAATGGGGCAAATGAATATATACATATATATATATATACATACATTCATATATGCGTGCGTGTAACAATGACAATAAATTTTTTATAACAGTAAATTAGTCATAGTACTATATCAGAGAATAGTAAAATTTTAACATATTTTAAAATATATTAAAGGCAACAATATATTCGTTATGCGTGGGTGAAAGACCCAATTATAATTTTACATTGGTTTTAAGTACCTATTTCAAGCATCTGTGTCCAAAAGTGATAGTCTTCATATTGTCTTTCTTATTTCCAGAAAACGCCCACATGTTATTAGCATATTACCGCGATATCTTACCTTTCTGGAGAACTGCTTTATAACTTGTTTACTTGCGCATAACATGTGTATATACAATACACATATGTGCTCTTATATCGTGCAAATATCGATTTATCATTCGGTATTTATTCGCATATATTGATTGTTTTGTTCGAGCCTTCTCAGTCTCTCTAAAATGAGCTGCTATTTATAAAACGCATTATTCTATCTTTGCAACTGATCTATGACGCGAAGCGATTTCTACATCTTACTTTACTACGCACTATCTAATCCAGTATTAAGTTCCTGCTTATCTCAATTACCGGTTTTAATTACTCTACAGTTTATTGCGACATATACATTTCTGCATGTACTCTCATATACTGTTCAACAATACGACATTGCGTAATGTGCACTTAAAACAAGTATAATCTCTTTTTTGTACGTTATGTAATATAAATCTATTATGTCGTAGCATTCCATTCCCATCGAATGACATCAATCCCGAATTACTCTAAAGATATTGATATCATTGACACTAAAATGTCGCGCTAAATAATCTCTATTGCAAACTATGGCGACTTGGATCGCCATTGACAAATATATAGTCGTGAAACGAAAGCGAGATCGGTACTTTCGATCGCAAGATGTGCGTTTGATGCTTCATAACGACTATGCTCATAAAGAAGAGGCGATCCAAGAGGCGGTGTACCACCACTGATGATTTGTTGCGCCTTCCTGGCACGACGAGGAATAAACTGGAACGCGCGCGGCGTTTATATACCGGTGGCTCGACGCGATGTCCCCCTGGCACATCGAACTCTCATTATTGCTAGATGCTACCATCACAAACTTCCGTGCCGTGCGTCTCTATCCATCCATTTGCGCGTAATCCAAGCTGATTTTATGTACTCTCTCGAAGCGTTCCGTATGCCGTTGACTCTAATCTTCTCACCCTTGGGCTGACGCTCTAGTACCACTTTCTTACCAGGTCGAAAGTGGCTATTTAACGTCTTTATGGCTTCTCACTGCCTAGAAACCGTAGTACGCCCGAAGCTATATCGCTTCACGCTCGCGAATTTATCAACCGCCATATTAGCACGATCCTGCATCCGCATATATTCTGTTATTATATATTCGCCAATTATCGTATTTTAAATATTTTTCATTTACGATCTATTGCAGATTTTTTTTACATAATATTTCATACAAAATACAAAAAATAAAAAAGGAAATGTATCATCTTTAGAAAAAAATTAAAGGGAAATATATCATCTTTGGAAAAAAATTAAGCGACGTCATAGTTCTATTGTGTTGTAATTTTGTATTGATCTGCAATAAGTAGAGTTGCAGTTTGTTTGATTTTCGAAGAAAATTAATTTGCGTTACGATTTAGCAACGTCACGATTGCGCGGACATCGTTTTTACTTCACGGATGGTTGAAACTCGGTTGAACGATTACATGCTTCACGGTGGTATCCTGTCGAAGCATGTAACTAGTATTGGCTCGGCAGAGACCGTAGGTTACGGAAAGATCCTCGGGGCTAATGATCCATCACCTCCTGATTCTAAAGTCCGAAGTGGCTACTTAACGACTTTACGGCTGCTTGCTACCCAGGAACGCCCACGTGCCACAGGTAAACCTCGCCGACGCGCCTGCGAATTGATCAACCGGTCTATTAATAGAGCGGGGCGCTACCTGCGATCTTCCGGAATGAGAAACGATATGATTTTACCAGTTTTCGAGAAAGGAGTGTCTAAAAGCCAACGACTTCCGGTTACTAAATCAAATGATGAAATCTTTTTATTATTCTTATTTTATGCGGGACTTTTATGCGGAATAAAATTTTAATTTCTTTTGAAAGTTGTTATTTTGATGCAAAAATTCTGTTTTTTTTAATTAGATATAAATGAATATTATTCTCAATTACAGTATATATTCAAAATTAAATAAAAAATTTGTTTTAACTATAAGATTTCAAGATATTAATCGTGTAAAATTGACTAAAATATACAAAGACTTGATATCAAAATATTATATACAAAATAAAGAGTTGGAGCGTTATTTCATTAAAAAATAAAAATCGCTATTCATAAAATGTATTATTTCATTTATCTATGATATTTTACTATAATTGCACTATATATCTAATAAAATGACATCAAGCATTTATCAGATACTTAATTGATTTTTACGCGGTTGTAAATAGCAAAAAAGGAAGAGAAAAGAATGTTTAGTAGACATTATATTTTCTCAAGACGATTCATTTAACATCATCGCATTCCATGCGGCGGCAGGAATGCCGGTGTTTCAAGTTGAAAACGTTGAAACATAGAAGGTACATGAGAGAGAGAGAGAGAGAGAGAGCAGCGAATTGGAGAAGAAAAAGACAATGACATAGTACCTACCTTCGTAGGAATCTCGTGTCATCTACCAGGTTCTTTTCTCCTCCTACTTCTGAATCATCGTTCTTTGTCTTCTCTCAGGATCTTTCGTATCCATAGGTAACCAACCGCAAATCGCTAATTCTTTGACCCTGATATAACGAATTCTAGATAGTGTTTAACGGGACATCTTTTTTTTATCATTATTTGGATGGAAGCTATTATAATACGTAATGACTTCGATATATTCATGTTTGAAGTTATCTCACAATTTTTTGAAATTTTATATGGTATTGTAGTTGTTTAACAATATTGAAATAACTGAAAATGCAAATTGTTGCAATTTTAAGATAGATATAATTGTTTCGGTCATCTATCTTTAATCTTCTATTTGTCATGGAGTAATTTAAGGCTGAAAGGAGTTCGAGGGAAAATCGATCATCGCTACATTTTATTTAACTTTTTTTATTCGTTCAATTATAAATTTTATATAATTATTACATTTACTTGCTAAGGTACAAATAAATGAAATGGTTAATAATTCTATCTTATCGTGTCTATTAACTTAAGCGACTTAAGAATATACGCCTATGTGCATTGTTATCTCTTGTTATCTTACATGCATTTTTTAAATTTAATTTTTTCTTCTTTGCTTTGAACAATCCTGATCCGTTCAAATTGTATGGTAATATTAAACCGGAATTCGCTGATTCATGGCCAACGAAACGTTAGCACGTATCTTGTGCCGAATCTCCCAATTTTTATCAAATGAATATATTATATTCTAAACGTCAATAAATAAACAATCAATAAAATAAAATTGCTCTAGAAAGTATGCGTAATGTAAGTGATTAAAATACCTATTCAATTCTCAACTATGATATTTAATTATATTATCGTTATTCTTTAGCGTCAGTGATTATTCTGTGTGATCAGATCAGAAGTTTAATAGGGTTTGAGAACCAGTTTTAATTCTCGCGAGTGATAAAAGTTGAAATACACATAATATGTGAGAACACTAGAGAATATAATTCTAAATATGTTATATCGAATCATTGTCAAAGGTTAAACGACGCGGAATGACGTTTCGCATTATTCGTCAAGCTGACCAAGAATCTTTCTTGTCTGCAGGACCGTGCGCTTCCTGATGTTCGCCGTAATTGTACGACGGTGGACGGGGTCGATACGGCCGTAAACCCGATCAGCTGGAAGGAGATTCGAACCCGGTGAGTCCAACGGCACCTGCTTATTGTGCTTATTCATTCGGGACGCGGCTATTCGCTCGTGTACAATGTGACTTAATGGAACCCATAAAGACCTTTAACATTACTATGAAATCTATCGCTGTAGTCTGACTACAAACTAACGCGACTTATCGACGATGCTTCCCCTAGCGATACACCTCCGCGTAGCATGTTCGCGAGTATGACACGTATCCATTATATCGAGCCGTAGCGCCTGCACAGTTACAAGCGTATTTCAATTGAAATCATGTTAACATATAATAGCCCTTTTTAACTTTAGAAATACGCCGTTCCCGTTAGGTATATTCATCAAACGGATTTTAGAATCCACGATATTTAGTCGTTTATTTCTCCTCCCAGTTTTTATCTAGCAGAAATGATTGATATCTATATATATTGAAGTGTTAGGGCAATCATTTTCGTTCCGTGAAAAGAATTGTCATGAGAACCTATGATATCTCACTTCTGAACGCCACGGTACTGATATGCTATCGAAATAATTTATATTTCGCTCGTAAGTACGATTCAAGATTGGCTTTCGCGGCAATTGATTTTCTGGAATCGTTTGTTTGACAATACGAATGTGTCATTATGCAAGGTGGCAAGTGTGAAAAATAGGATTTGCTTAGAAACGCGCACGTGGCGGCATAAACGACACGGGAGAAAAAATACTCGCCGTACACTTGACTCGATATTTGGCCGAAGTATTCAGACACAGGCACGCGCGAACGGCGGGACACGGCTACAATAAGTAAATTCGTTTTCAAGCTGGGTAAGAACGGCCGAACGAAAAAAAGATCAGGATTGGATATAGTTATTGCTGTACGGCTGTACACATGAACAGGTCGATCCGGTCGAGTGAGATCAAAAGAGGGACGAGGAATGAAAGATGAAAGGAGAAAGTAAAGAAGAATGGACGAGAGAGAAGGAGGAAGAGGTTTTCGCGATGGTAACAGGAAAGGGGAGGCGGGCACAGAAACACACGTATATGACGGCATCGCAGCGGGGCGATAAATATGTGAAAGAGAGGAAGAGTGAGAAAAAGAGAGAGAAAGAGAAAGAGAAAAAGATGAGGATGTCGTACAATAATCGAACGCGCTCGCAACGCAGTTGTTTGCAAAAGAGCGATATCTAATCGGCGAAATACTCGTCGAAAAGTAAACCCAAGAACAGGGTGGAGCACGCATATACCGCTTCTCTTCGTTGCTCACGGACGGTTTCGTCCGTTCGTCTCTCGCTCGTTTGTGAACGGGTTATGCGCGCCGGAGAGCCTCTCCTGGCGGCAATACCTGCCGCGCGCGGTGCACAGCACGCCCCGTTCGCTGTGGACCCATTCGGTGGTATCTATATACACGTTTGTATATGTGTCCACAGACACATGCACACGTCTTTGGCGTACACATACGTACATAGCAAGGTGCACGCGAACGCGCGTACGCACACTCGCACATTCGCGCCGGCAAACATGTATTGCCGTATATACCACCACCGAGTATTGTATAATGCAGCCATTGATAGCCGTCCTCTCTTTCACGCACGCGATCTGTTGCAGTCGCTGCAACCCGTGTCCGGTGACAGCCTCCAGTGTCCAGTCTCCCTCCCGGTGAGTGTCCACAAGATTTATTTTCCCAGGCGATATACGGGGTGTCGTCGCGAAAACGGAAAATCCGGCGTGGCGCCAAATTCATACGCCGGATTATAAGAATAATGATTATCGGGCGTTTTCAGGACGGCGAACTAAGCGAAAGTACTATTTAGTGAGGTGTGACTTTGTGGATTGGATATTTCTCATTTTTCTTTGCGCGCATTCGAACATTAAGATTCTCATCTATCGTCAGAAATGGAAGCAATTGGGTATGTAAAAAATATTAACTAGCGTTTAATTATGCGCTTATTATACTGGCAAAAAGAAACAAACTGCAAAGATCTGATTAATAAAATTCCTAATTGTTGATTATACATAATATAGTAGCTCATTATTGTCGTTTCTATCAATGAGATTTTTTTTAATTTACAAGATTTTTAATTAAAACTCGATTTACTATTTAATTATCAGATAAAATTGAACATTTTAATGAATTAAACTTGAAGAAGTATAGATAATAGATCATTTATTTCTTAATCACTGCCAAATCTTATATATACAGTTTTATTTTATAGATATATTTTTAATTCTATATTCGACGACAAAGATATATGTATATGTAATATCTAAACATTGTTAAATTGCACGAAATGGTCTAATCTCAACAAATGAATAATCTATCACAAAAAGAACTCATTAGTAATAATGGAGCAATGGTCAGACATTCTATACAAAATACAACACATTACGGGAAACGAACTTTTACTTGCAATCCGTTTCGCCAGTGACAATCTTTGTTGATATTATATTACGACAAAGCGGAAGCGAGCTACTGTGAGCTTACGTAATATCCAAGTTCCGTCGTCGCTCGCGCAAGATCAACTCGAAGCAAGAAGCAAACCTTCTTCCCGGTCGCGCTCGCGACTTTCGCCATTAATCGTGCGTACGTCGGGGGTATCGTCGTTATTTTCTCGATCGCAATCTCGCCGTCTCCCTCTTCACTTTCCGAGGGGCGAACCGCTGAGGGCATTACGGTGTACAGATTCGAGGCATTGCTAGGAATTGCTAGGAATTGCTTGGGCATTACTGGCATTACTGGCATTACTGGGCATTACTGGGCATTTACAGGGCATTGCTGAGCATTAGTGGGCATTGCTTGGGCATTATTGGGCATTGGTTGGGCATTGTTCGGATATTAATGCGCATTATTAGGCGTTATTAAAGTATTATTACATACGTGTCGCGTATCACGTATCGCGTCGCGCATCGTTTGCCTGTCGAGGCCCTAACAATAAGTTTTTTAATTATTATTTAAGTATTTTAAATTATTAAGTTGCGCTCTCATGATATTATCCATGAAGCATTTCAGTCGGTAAGCGCTGTTATTCAGCGCTGCTATCGTTCTCTTAGTTCTCCTACTAGCGCCAAATCATATACGTTTTTGCGATTCATTTC
Organism: Tetramorium parvispinum; assembly: GCA_011638315.1. Classification (NCBI taxonomy): domain Eukaryota; kingdom Metazoa; phylum Arthropoda; class Insecta; order Hymenoptera; family Formicidae; genus Tetramorium; species Tetramorium parvispinum. The sequence goes on along the minus strand of VBVR01000605.1, from coordinate 3,894 downwards.
TAACGGATATCGTGTTGTTCACCACGATTTCACGTGATATCCCTGTGAAAGTGTGTAGAGCTCGGTACAGTTCGGTACAGGGTAAATTAAATTTACAATTTGTTATTCAAACTAATTTGTCAGAAGAAAAATCTAACGAATCACGCATTTTCAATAACCTCGTGATTCGCTAACACTCGGCGATCACGTGCATTTGGCCCCAGTTCAACTCTCGTCATCAAAATCTAAAGTGTATTTTTCTACAAATCTGTTAAGGTAAGTAATAATTCATACAGTCAGTTAACTATTGTTTTTAAAAATCATGGACCTATAATATATGGACTGCGCATTCATATGTGTGACAGAAAAAGAGAGATAATCACCAGTTATTCCGGTCCATGTGTGCGTACACATATAACAATGCACATGTGTGCGTACATATATAACAGTGCACATGTGTGCGCATACATGGACAGGAATAATTCGTAATTATCTCTCTATCTCTGCTACACGTATGAATTTTCAGTTCATATATTATAGGTTCATGTTAGAAATGTGATATACATTACGTATACAATTTAAATGTAGAGCTCGGTGCAGGTTAAATTCAATTTATAATTTATATTATTTGCATTTATTTTTCAGAAAAAAAATCTAACGAATCACGCATTTTCAATAACGTCGCGATTCGCTAACACTCGGCGAACACGTGTATTTGGCCCCAGATTAACTCTCGTCTTCAAAATCGTAAGAGTATTCTTCTACAAATCTGTTAAGGTAAATAATAATTCATACAGTTAGTTTACTATGGTTCTTAAAAATCATGGACCTATAATATAATATATACTTCACATTCATATGTGTGACAGAAAAAGAGAGATAATCACCAGTTATTCCGGTCCATGTGTGCGTACACATATAACAATGCACATGTGTGCGTACATATATAACAGTTCACATGTGTGCGTACACATGTGACAGTGCACATGTGTGCGCATACATGGACAGGAATAATTCGTAATTATCTCTCTATCTCTGCTACACGTATGAATTTTCAGTTCATATATTATAGGTTCATGTTACAAATGTGATATACATTACATATACGATTTAAATTTAAAAGACTGTATACCTATTTAACCGCTATAAATTGATCAAATTAAGTTCATAACACACACGTTCAAAGTTTCGATCTCAGTTCGACAAATTGCGTTATTCAGTTCGTTTAAGGATAACGAAATCGAGCAACACAATTGTAAACTTTATATCTTGAAAGTGTGTGTTATGGTTAAGGTTAAACTGAAGAAAATTTTTCAGAAAGATATTATTTTTTCTAGTGTTTGCATTCACAAATAAAGAAGGAAAAAATGGCAACCTTGATGGCAGCTTTACAGTATACATTAATATTCTACTCGTTTTTTTATACATGTGTATCACAAGTTGCCTACCTTATTCCAAAGGTGAGCTGTACGTTTATTTTTTATTTTTTTTAAACTTGTTAATGTAGAAGATTTTAATAATTCTATTTTTTTTTCTTTAATTTTTTGGAAATACGCGGTGCATATAGCGCGTACCCTTTCTGGCTCTGGCCTTTATAAAAACAGATTTATTTATTTTAAAAAATTTCATGTTTCTTATACTTTATACTTATATTTGTTTTGTACAAAAGAAATAAAATGTATATAAAAAACATTTTACAGATGGCAAACATCGAGATAAACGCAGGTTCTGAAGTGGACAATGTTCAGCAAAATTTAATTAGTTCAGAAGATGTGTTTGTTGAAGCTGAGAAATCTTTGAATATGAAAATCCCTACATCTTTAAAAAATTTGTTAATAATTAATGGTTTTAATAATGAAATTATTATATCCAATATAAATGATACTGATATTAGAGACATTATATCATTCGCAAGGAATGATTTACATAAAGTTATAGACAAAGATGATCTACCAAAGTATTATGGTTTTTACTCGAAAAATCCTTTGTTATTTGAAATGGTGCCCGGACATAAACGCATAATATCTCTTCTTTCTGAGTATTACAAAAAGAAATTATCACATAAACATACTGTAGGAAAGATGCTTAGTGTGAAAGAAAGATCTGAAAAGAGGAATCAGATATTGCACCAATTAAATCCAAATCAAGCAAGCACCTCTTCTCAACTATTATCTACAAAAAGTGTAGAGATAATAGATGATAATTCATCAATATCCAAAGAATTATTGGAATCCACAATTTTGGAAGAAAATACACGAATACGAAGAACAATTACTTCTTGGGCACAAGGCAAAGTAACCAAAGATGTATGGGAAGCTTTAAGAGATTTATTTAATAACATAAGTATAAGAACAAATTTAGATGCAGGTGAATTGAATTGTGTTATAAAATGCTTTTGTGGTGTAAATTATTATATATCTAAATTTTCTAAACGAGGTTCAAAATCAAAACGTTGGATTTATTCTAACTTTCAAATGCATTTACTTAAAAAACATATTCAAAACACAGATTCATCTGCAACTAAATGTAATGAAAAAAGTCGTATTACCTATTATGTATCAAAAGCGCCATTAGAGTTTTCAAACGCAGAAATACTTCGTAATATTGAGTCTGCAGATACAGAAAATGTAGAAGAGACTAGTCATATAAATAATGAGGAAGATAAAGCGGAAGTTGTAAATATAGTGGAAGTCATAGATCAAGCGGAAATTATATATAATACAGTAAATATAATAAATACAGTAGAAGATACAGAACATCGAATAGACTCGCGAAAAACTACGAAAGAAATTGATTGTTCTATTTCCGATTCTAACTGTATTATCGATCCTAATATTGATTCTGTACTCATACTTCTTCTAATTCTAAGATAAATGTCAGTCAATGTGAAAAATGGAAAAGTATGAAATATCAAAGATCTGAAAGATTAAAAAGAGTTCGAGAAAAATTAAGTCCTAATCAAAATTTAATAACAGATTATTTTAGTTTAGCTGAAAAAATTTCCAAAATTATATGTCATAATTTTGAAGTAACGGAAAATCTTTTACCTAAAATAAAAAATTCAGAAATAGATTCTGCGACTAAAGATAATGGATTAGTTATAAATAATTTTTTAAAGAAACTCTTAGGCATATCATTAAAAAATTCAGGAAGTGCGAACAGAAACTCTTACGATGAAGCTACAAAAAAAATTCAGTATCTATCTGTATTATGTAGGGGAAAAATTACTATATGAGACGTTAAACGCAAATTTACCAAATGTATTACCTTCAATAAGTACTTTAAATAGATATTTATGTAAACGTCGATGTAATGAGGAAGGTAAAACAGATTTTAATGGTTTAGTCCAACACTTAAAAGAAAGAAATGCTTCAAAGGTTATTTGGATTGCCGAAGATGCTACACGCATTACGGGAAAAATTGAATATGACTCTCGGTCAAATAAAGTGCTTGGATTTGTTTTACCGTTAAAAAATGGTTTACCTGACCAAAATAAATATGTAGCTACATCTGCTAAAGCTATACAAAATTTCTTTAAAACTGGTACTAAAGCTACGTATGTGTATGTAATAATAGCTCAATCATTATCTTACAATGTCCCTGCGTATTGTTTATTTCTGTTCAGTACAGATAATAAGTTTAATACAAAAGATATTCTTGAGCGGTGGACTTTTATGAAAGAAGCAAAAAAATTTGATATAACTATTGTAGGTTTTTCGTCCGATGGTGACACTCGTTTGTTGAAAGCAATGCGTCTTAATAACTATTTACCAGTTATAAGCAATCAAACATTTCCGTGGAGCGAAACGTGGTCTTGGTTTTGTGACCAGTGCCCACGTACCTATCTCAGTAATGCAGGAAATAGTTATTTTTATGACTAATAAATCAATAGTGACATATGTCATCCTTTGACAT
>VBVR01000604.1:0-45572 GCA_011638315.1 Tetramorium parvispinum | reverse complement strand
AACCCCAATGTTTGCGCGTTCATGATGGAACCGATTCAGGGAGAAGCTGGCGTCGTTCTGCCGACTGTAAGTTAATATGAAAATACACGGCATTGTATAGATTGGTACAAGTAATATCACGAAACTACTTTTTTTGCGAAAATGCTGTCTTTTTACTGCAGAAAATTATACAGAGTACTTTTCTTTTATTAGATTATTTTAGAATTATTGATATTTCCTGATAAAAAATTCCGTTAAAAACGGATAAAAAAATGCATTATATCCCATTCTGGCTGTTTTACTATGTGTTTCTTTCTCTGCAATAGTAAAACAGTCAGAAACGGAAGGGCTAGGATACATGTTTTATCCGTTTCTAACGGAATTTTTACCAGTGATATCATTAAATTAAAATTCCATTCTTTTACTTTCTTCATTCAGGACGGTTATCTGAAACGTGTAAGAGAACTGTGCACGAAGTACAATGTTTTATGGATTGCCGACGAAGTGCAGACTGGTCTTGGCAGAACTGGTATGCGTTTAGCAATTGATTATGAAGGCTACAAGCCGGATATCCTTATTTTGGGAAAAGCACTCTCCGGTGGCATGTATCCAGTTTCCGGTGTCCTGGCGAACGATGAGGTACCCGAAAAAGTTTCATTGCAATCATTTAAATATTATTCAATATTAGCTCTACTTCGATCGTTTCTTAATTTAAAGTCCATAAATTAAATTTATGCGATTTTATAAAATGTAAAATCTTTTAATAATTTCATTATCACTCATGAAAGTTCCTTACATTGAATTGTTGTTGACGTTAAACTTTCGCGTAGGCGATAATAAGATATCTGCCGTTACGTAGTTCAAAAGAAAGCGATGTTAATCATGTACTTGACATGATAAGGATCTTTAATTCAAGCTAATCGTCTCTTCCAGATAATGCTCTGTTTGGAAACGGGTTCGCATGGAAGCACTTTCGGTGGGAGTCCGCTTGGAAACCGAGTCGCTCTGGAGGCGGTTAAAATTCTAGAAGAAGAAAATTTGGCAGAGAACGCAAAGAGGCTCGGAAAAATTCTAAAGGAAGAACTGGATAAGTTGCCGAAAGATATCGCTACGGAATTCCGTGGACGCGGTCTTCTAGCCGGTCTCGTGATAAACAAAGGTATCAATGATCATAAACAAATGATTCATTGTCAGCTATATCACTGATAAGTTGTCGCTAAATTAAAAAATCTCGTTGCGCGACATGAGTGGAGATAACATACTTGTTGATGCATATAAAATTAAAATCATATCTCACAAACCTTGCTATGCCTTTGTCTCATATATTTACACGAAATAATTACATAACAGATGTGATGAAAAGACGAAAGGATTATGTGTCGAAAAACGTTCGATAATGTTATTTTAACAAGAAATATTAAATTTTATTATGATGTACTCAAAGTAGTTTTTACTTACAGAGTTCGCCGAAGGTTGGGACATCTGTTTAAAACTGAGAGACGCTGGATTGTTATCAAGACCCGCACATGGTCAAATCATCAGAATATCGCCCCCGTTAACAATTACGGAAGAACAATTACGAGAAGGAATAAACATTCTCACTACAGTCCTCAAAAGTTACAAATGAAGAATTAAAAATTTCCAAATTGTATAATAAACATATTTTTTTATGATAAAATAAATTATCTTTTGTTATCGTATTATTCCAGTCATTCCAAAAAGTGTATTTAAAATTTTATAACTTAGGTCTAAAATTCTTAGATTTCTTGAGGAAACATGAAAATAACAGTTTTAAGAGAATAAAAAAAATAATTACAATTACGCGCGAAGAAAAATCTTATAATTATAAAACATATGTATTCGCAATAGCCATTTACATGTTTATATATGTATATGTACATAAATTACAGTTTATCATATACAGTTTATCATGCCGTGATTCTAGCGTTGTAAGAACCTCATGCTCCAAAATTGCGCTTTCCTGCGATTTCTTTGATTTAATGTTGCATTTATTGTAGCCATGGACAATTAGTCAGAACATATTGTATATTATATGGCATATTCGCAACAAATGGTAGAATTAATGAAAATCTTTCCTTTAATAATCAATACTATTGAAAATAGAACCAATCATTAGAAAAGATCAATCAATTATTAGAGAAGAGTTTTTTTCATTGCGCATGAAACATCAAATATATATGTTCCGACTAATTGTCCATAGCTACAATAATACACAATACAGCATTAAATCTATAAATTATAATATTTAGAAGCAATAATATTTTAGAATCAATCAATCGTCAATGTCAAAATATGATTATATTTTAGAGACCATTAATAACTTAAACTTTGTACCTGTTTCAAATCGACTAATAAAATTCTTATGCCTGGCATTAGATTTAATGAAGACAAATGCGTAATCTTTCTCTTTATAAATTATATATGCGATTCGTTGTGCTTCTTTAAGTGTCTTGTCAGACTAAAAGACTGCGAAAACATTTGGTTACACTGATTGCACTTATAAGTCTTTGAACCGGTATGTAAATTTAAATGTCGTTTTAAATGATTAGCTAGCTTGAATCTCTTTCCACATAATCGACATTGGTGTTGCCTCAATGTGCCGTGCGAAGCTTCATGACTTTTAAGATGACTCGATTGCGCGAATCTCTTGCCGCACAATTTACACGCGAAAGGCTTCACTTTAGTATGAATCCGCAAATGCTCGACCAGATTACCCTTCTGCACGAAGCGCTTATCGCAATATTCGCACTTGTGCACCCTCGACGTCTTGTGTGTTCGCAAGTGCATTTTCAGATTATAATTATGGCTAAATTTCTTATCACAAATTTCACATTGCACTAAACCTCTTCCAGTATGAAGTCTTTCGTGAGCTTTTAAATTTTTTAAAAGTCGGAAACGTTTGTTACAAGTGTTACATTCATAGTCCTTGCTCTGCGATGTATTATCACTTTTATTATGAACCTTTATATGTTCCTCCAAGTACGATGGATATGGAAATATTTTATCACATACTTTACATTGATGTACGTTGGTTTTGGTGTGTAATCTCATATGCGCGCTGAGTTTGCTCTTCGATGCGTAACCTTTGCCACAGCTTAGACATTTAAATGGTTGCTGGCCAGAATGAGACAATTGATGAGCAAATAATTTAGACTTTTGTGAAAATTGTCTCGAGCATATCTCACAATGATGTTTCTTAGCATGGATATCTTCCGCAGCTTTTATATCGAGGGATTGCTTGTAATTATCGTCGCTTGGACATCCGTGATATTCAATCGCGACTTGCCGGTCTTTCCCAGGCGATTTTATAAATCTCAAGTTTTCGGCAATCGACACGTCGTTCTCGGAATGTATCGTTACATTCTGCATGCGTTCCGAACTGCTTTCCTGGACGCCGTCGAGATCAATATTTTCCGGGAAGTTTATGTTCTGTATCCCGTCAGTGTCGTCCACGGTGGATCTCGGGTACGACAAGTTCTGAATGGGATTGTCAACGGAATGAATCGACCTTTCGTAGCTCAAGTTTTGCGGGATATGATTCGAATTTTCACAAATCTCTATGTTTTCATTATCACACGACATATCGACGCTCTCCGTGCTGTGCGTTATGTTGTGACTTATTAACTGTCTTCTATTGGTGAAAGTGTGATTACACAGGGAGCAATGTAAGGCACAGGCAGCTCGACTCGAACTTTCTTCGTTCAGCGACATCGTGTGCATCATGTTTGGCCTGACCAGTGGAGACAATTGCGTACTTGGAATATTATCGTTCGCAAAGTTTGAACTGACGTGAGTAAAATTAAGGTACGGATTCTGAGTCTCCACAATGTGCATGTGTTGCATAGGTATGTTGTCCTGAATAAAGGGCAAGTGTAATCGATTATGCGCACAGAGTTCCTGATAATTCATGAACACAGCGCCGCATTCCACGCATTTCAAGGTCTTGTGAGAATTCTGTACGGGCACGAATCCCTGATTCTGCTGATTTTGATAGAGCTTGCAGCCGGAGACAGTAGTGTACGATGTCAACCTGGATACCTATATTTGAACATATTCTTGATTATGGAAATATGTACATTACAGTGAGAGCGTAAGATTTCTTTACCTTCAACGCTGCCTGCCTCAAAGCTCTGTCCGCAGCGCGACACTGCTCTCGATATAAAAGGGCTGACTCTGCTCTGGTGACACAACGGTCGCACATCTTTTCAGGCAAGCCATCTCCCTGCCACACCTACGAGTACCAAACAAACTTAGACTGTGATCCACTTGATGCTATAAATCCAGCAAAGCATTTCTCTTCTCTTTCCTTTTAATGAAGGAAGAAGAATGTTTCGAAGAATTGTAGCATCAAGTGGATCATAGCCTTAATAAAGAAGAACACTTTAAAGCATTTGTAATGTCAAATGAACCACAACCTCAGACTGTGATTTACTCGGTACTAAAAATGCAGCAAAACGTTTCCCTTTTCTTTTTTTTTTTTAATGAAGAAAAAAAGGGGAAAAAGAACTTTGAGGTATTCGTAACGTTAAATGGATTGCAACTTTAATCTTCTTATAAATTCATATTAAACTCAGGATAAAAAATGAGTCGCTTACTTCCAAACAAGAGAGAGATCGTAGTTTAGCGGCGAGAGAGGACCCAGCCGGTCCCACGAACAAGCACACCATCTTGTCGCCGTCTTCCCGCAGACACGTACGACACAATTTGCTGATGTTCTCACTGTCGATCTCCTTTGTGACTATAAACATCTCCCCGCCGTTTGACAAATCGAAAACGTTTCGATTTTTTCGGTTCCGAGTCTTTCCTTTCAAAGATTAGATACTTTCAATTCGTTATTCGAATTCTTTTAATGCGTTACATCTAATCGTATATTTCACTCGTCCTTCTCATCAGTTATATTCTTATTGCTCTTCAGATCTCCACGATCTTGTTTTGACGTTTTCGCGTCGTCCATGCGGCTGTCAAATTTCGTCCCTTCCACGCCGCTGACGTAAGATGTCGCCACCGTGCCGCGGAACTGCTGCTGTGTTCCAAAACTCATCGTTAGGCGTAAATTGTGGATTTTATTTTGATTCTCAGCGGGAGAAACGAAACGCAGCGTAAGCGAAATGACCGTGTCTACAAACAATAACAAAATATTTTCACCAACTGCTTGTATGCTTAATAAGAACTCTGTTTTAGATTAAACATACCTCATGGCGTAAATAAATATCACCGACGAAACAAGGGCAACTGGATGACGCTCCGTGCTAGCACGAGTGATTAGAAACTAATTAGTGATTACGATCCTGAGGTCTTGAGTTCGATCCCGGTACTCATCCCGCACATCTTCTATTAAGGGATTGTATGTAAGGCACTGTGAATTAAAGAGTAGATTAACAGAATTGTGTTGAACACTCGACTGCATGCGTAAAGTATCAAAATAGTCAGTGAATAATACTTTGACTTGCGACACGTTAAATATCTCCGAGAAAAATAAAGCGCAACGTCCATTTACATATTACGTTGAAAGAATCAATTCTCTACCAAGGACGAAACAGACTAATTGGATTCACATGTACGTAATGAGTAGATTAAAAGAAACTCAAATTGCAGCCATTAGTTCGTCGTTTTACAAAAATGTATTTTTGCTTACACAAATGGTACGGCCATCCTATGAGTTTCAACGACACTTTAGAAAGGTACATACAAACACATTTCTTGAAGATAAATATAAATTGCAATCCATGTTTAACATTACTCAGGAAACAGAATATTCCGACAATGTTGCAATATTGTAATGTTGCTGTAATGTTCTGCGTTTGCTGGGTATAAATTTTTCAAAGTATTCTTTTTTCTTTCAATGAAGAAAGAACGCTTTGAAGCATTTGTAACATATATATCATATGGATTGCAAACTTTATTTCGTTAACTTTATACGTGTATATATGTATGTATAATTGAATTAAAAATGTTTAACGCGAACATTTCTTTTTAAAAAGGATATGTTTGACAAGCCTAATACAATGGGTTTCCTACATGTATCACATTATCTGTCAACCGTATATGATGCAAAACTGTTTAAGCAAATGGTCAGATGGCCGATTTTATGCAAACAAGATGAAACAGCATATCGCATTGGACTAAAAAATTTTCTGTGTCGCTTATCACAAGATAATCCCGATCTTAACTTTCCAACAATACTAATGACGTATTTGATCCAGTCAGGAGGAATCAAGTTTCAAATTATTATATGGAAACTATCGCAACTCTCTCTCAGAACTTACATCAAAAGAGAATGTACGTAACGCGCCAAACGTAGAAAGAAAAGTATTTTTGCCAATTCGAGTTATTTATCTAATTGTAAGTTGATTTTTTCAGTTAAAGGAGAATTGTTGAATGCACCACGTATAAACCCAGTGCAAGACTTAATGATAATGTATTTCAATAATATAATCGCGGAAAAATGTAACACTGTGATAGGAATTCATGCGGAGACAAAGAAAATACTGGATGTTGCAAATAATTTCCTAAAGTAAATCACTATTTTCATTCGTACAATAAATAACGATATATCAATTTACATCTAATCACATTGTGTATTTTAGCGACGAGATTGAGAGATTAAAGATGTATAAATCGAATATTTTCGATAGAAAGGAGAATATAAAAAAGCTGATCGTTGATCTGCCAGCTGACGCATTAATTAAAAAGCAACTGATGAATGTCGAAGATCCCAATATCACAGACCGTTAGTGCACGATAATATATTCCTTTTATACTGACTTTCTTGATTAATAATTTTCACGATGTTCCTTTTCGCGTTACAGTATGGAAAAGAAGCATTTTCAAGAAAATCGAAGACATATATAAAAAGAATACAAAATTGAATGAATTAAAGGAATCCCTCGATCATTTGTGCAAACTTGTCTTGAGGATAAACTCGAATTCTAAGACGCTCGATGCGAATGAATTTCCTAAAATTTACTATGATAATTATTTATCATATACACGATCTAAGGTAAGGTAATTGAATAAATTTTCATTCTAAAGCAGTTCTCTTATAATCGATTTTCTTTTTCTTCTTCAATTTAAGCATTTAATCCACAATTTATACGCGAATGACTCCATCGTATTCTCCGCTTTGTTGTCGCTGCTGTATTTAACAATCGCGGAAATATATTACAAAAGCATTGCTGATCTCTCTGATCTATCGCAATGTCTGCCGTTCATTCAGAATGCTTGTAAAAAGATGAAATCTCTACGAATGCTGTTCAGTGCACTGATCGCGAGACTCGACGGTGTATGCAGGGACGAGCAACGTGCAATGCCTCAAGAAACTAAAAATACTCATAGCGATTTCGATGCGAGCAGTGTAATTGTAAACCGCAATATTTTATTGCAATCTCCGAGGGTCAGTTTCGACCTTGATCAAAGCACGGACGATAATCTTTTTTATGAGAGATTATGTTCGTCTCCGATTGAAGGTATTGCGAAATCGCGGCATTTCGAAATTAAAAGTGGACGTCACAAGATGTTAATTTTCAGGCAAACACAAACATTTATTTAGGAAGTACAAGCGAGAGTATCGGCCGTTACGCGAGCTACCTGCAGTTTTATTGGACTTTAGTAATTCTTGGAACAATATGAGCGGATGGCTATCTCCTCGCGCAAACTCCACCAGCTGCGAGCAAATCTTCTTCAAGGGAAAGTCGGTTTCGCCCTTATACTCTCGACTGTTTCATTGTCCTAAATTGAACCTAAAGTGTTCCAAAGGTTTGCCGCATCTTTTAATATTTCAATACATTTAAAATCTTTAAAAAATTAGAAATTTTTATAAAGAGAATTAGAAAATAGAAAACGCTTAAACAGAAAATTAAAACTAGCATATGTGCATTCAGATCATGTGTCAGACAGCCCAAACGCCTCAAGTATGAACTACGAAGGTTTGAATCTAACACCGAAGAAACGTCCCTCGAAAGTGAGATATCTGACAACGAATAATTATAATGACCAAATGAGAAATCTTTTTTAATCCTGTTGTGAAATCATTCTCGTTAGACATCCTAAAGCACAAAGAATTAATGAAACGCACAACTGGCTTAAGAATTCATAATACTCGTACTTTAAGTACTACTGTCGTTGAAAGAAGAGAAACTGAATGTAAATTTTTAAAAATTTCAACAATTTTAATTTTAATTAATTCCTGTTAATAGCGTTAATAGCGTCCTGTTAATTTACAGATTTATTTAGATTTATTTAGATTAAGGCATCTATGATTTATTTGTTTTATATTATATTTTTTCATATTTTATCGCATTGTTTGTCTGGATCCATTCTCAATAACGATGCATAGGATAACATTAGACGTAGGCCATATTTATAAAGATATATTTTTCATGATTTATTTAATGATTTTTTAATACATAAGGATTTTGTAATTATCTTATAAATTTCTTTGCATTTTCCAGATTATATTTATTTTAATATTAAATCAAATAAAAGGAGAAAAAATTGAGCAATCTACTGCTATATATATCTTCTTCTAAAAAAATATAGAAAACTGCCTACTTTTAACAGTCTTCTTTACACACAGAATTGATTTTGCAAATGCACTTTTTTTTAATATAGTGTCTAAATAATTGTGCGTCATGACCACTGGACAAAAAGATGTAATTTGCATATTTATCAACTTAGCATTGTATATCTTTTAATATACTCTCATATACACTACATATCATCCCCTTCTCTTTCACCCTTTATATCCATTTCCACCAATTTAGATTAACTTTAATCTCGATTTAACTTACTTTTTATCTCTTTCTAGTTCCAAGAATTAGAAAAGGATAAAAAGTAAGTTAAACTGAGATTAAAGTTAATCTGTGTTGGTAAAAATGGACATTAGAGGGACGCATGTCAAATAGTTAAAATATTAAAAGCCCGATCTCGCAACTTATTTTAACCAAAGTTTAACTAACAATATCCAATAGAAGAGTTTTATATAAAACAAATTTTACTATCGGATACTGCTGGTTAAACTTCGATTAAAGTAACTTGTGGAATCAGGTCTAATATCCGTTTCTATTGATATAGATTAACTTTAATCTCGATTTAACTTACTTTTATCTTTCTCTAGGTCCAATGTCTATTTCAACCAACGCAGATTAATTTTAATCTCGGTTTAACTTATTTTTTATCCTTTTCTAATTCTTAAAACTAGAAAGAGATAAAAAGCAAGATTAAATCGAGATTAAAGTTAATCTAAGGTTGCGGTTCACTTGACGCTTCAAATGCTTCAAAGCGTTCATCTTTTTCTATTTTTATTAAAAAGAAAGGGAAGAAAAATGCTTCGAAGCAATTGTAGCGTCAAGTGGACCGCAGTCTGTATTAGTAGAAATGGATATAAAAATTGGAAAAAGATACAAAACAGATAAAAAACAAGTTAAACCGAGATTTAAGCTAATCTGCATTGGTAAAAATGGACATGAGTCGTTATAAGCACAAATATTTAGTAGTAAAGTCCTAAAAATTCTGCTCCAGTATATAGGCTGCGTTTCGACATTCACTGCAAGTACCGAAAATCTATAATTTATGCGACGTAAACTATAGATTTTCAGTACTGGCAGTAAATATCGAAAAGCAGCCATAGACACGCCGTATTATTTCATTATTTAAAAAATGTATATTTTTATAAAAAAAAAAGAGCAAAAATGAACGCGCTGATTGGCTGCCGCCCGCGCCAAAGCCATAACCCTCCCGGCGTCTTGTGAAAACCATCACCTTCCGAATCCACTGCGATCCTCGGCGAGTGCACTCGCACTTACCGCGGTTCCTCACATCCCCGATCGGAGCAAAGAGCCCAAAAGAGCTGTCCGGCGACAGATCGATCGGGATCAATCGCGGCGGTAGCGAATGCGGCAACCGCAGCGGATAACATGAGAAAAAGATGGAGGAGAAAGCGAGAGAGAAGAGAGACTTGCATACGTACCGCGCAAACATGGCGGTAATCCTATCAGCTGATAGTGTCTGCCGCTAGGATGACGGGCCGCATTTTGGTTAATCGGGTTAGCTCGCAGTAGGCATCCCCTCCTCTCCCTGCCGCCCTGTCATCGTCCTCGCTGACGGCGGGCTGCGCGTGGCTGGATCTATCTACGCTAACGCTACGTGTGTGACAATACGTGTGTGATCCGGATGACGCATCGGCGACGATGCTAATGCATTCCACACACGCTGGCACGTACACGTTTAACCGCAGCAACTGGAGGCAACCGTCGGGAACATCGTCATCGTCGTCGTCGTCGTCGGGCCGCGCGCGTCGCTGACAGTAGCGGAGGGCAGCGCGCCGGGAATGTCGTAAGGGTGGCCGATCGTCCGTTGCGGGCACGGCTAGAGAGATCCGGAGCCCGACGTGCGTCGAGCTCCGACAATCGCAGAGCGAGGGGGGGGTGCGGGGGCCGCCCTTGATCCTCGCCGAGCGCGAGCGGTCTGTGATGAGCGACTCCGAACAGCGGCAACTGCACGTGCCTTACCGAGAGTACCATAGCCAGAACAATACCAGCCCCGCCACCACCGCCGCAGCTGCCACCGCCGCTGCCGCACTGGTGGAGACCGATGCGCTGGTGGATCTGTCCATCGCGCCCGTCGCCAGCCACCACCATCACCAGCCGCCGTCGCCGACTGACCTGCTTCCCGACGTCGAATTCGTTCCTGGCTTGAGCAACGACCAAACCCTAGCCATAGATTCCTCCGGGATCGACCGGGAGAGCCAGCCTCTCCTCGGTCGCTTGGAACTCGACGTCACGTTCAACAGATTCCCAGGTTCGTCCGGACGGAGGGGGTGATTCACGACAGTGACCTTCTAAGAATCATCATTTTTTTCATGTTTGTTCGCATCGCATAGCAAATACGTTCCACGTTTCTTATATACACACACTTGTTTATAGATGATCCACAGTTTTCGGAACTGGTGTGGCAGGCTGAGTGCGCGATAGACAATGGAGTTTTCCCAGAGAGGATATACCAGGGTTCCAGCGGGAGTTACTTTGTCAAAAATCCAGCGGGGGTAAGATGTAGCTTCTAATCTGCTCGAAAATAAAACGTTCAGACGCCATTGTCGCTTCCGATTCAGTAAAAAAGTAATGATGATTCCGTTCTGTCTCGGCAGAAAATTATAGGTGTGTTCAAACCGAAAGACGAGGAGCCTTACGGCAGGTTGAATCCAAAATGGACAAAGTGGATGCACAAGCTCTGCTGTCCGTGCTGCTTCGGCAGGAGTTGTTTGATTCCAAATCAAGGTTACCTGAGCGAGGCAGGCGCCAGCCTGGTCGATCGCAAGCTGGGCCTCGGCATCGTGCCGAACACTAGGGTGGTGAAACTCGTCAGCGAAGTATTCAATTATCCTCGTTTGGATCGTCAGAAGACACGCATGAAGCAGGTCATCATGGACCAGTTCCCTACAGTAGGATCGCACTTCAATCGCATCGGTCTACCGCCGAAGGTCGGTTCTTTCCAAGTTTTCGTGGACGGTTACAAGGATGCCGATTACTGGCTGAGGCGATGGGAGAACGAGTCCATGCCGGTGCGCTTGAGTCGAGAGTTCCAGCTCCAGTTCGAGCGTTTGGTCATTCTAGATTATATCATCAGAAATACAGACAGGGGTAAACGATAAAACCGCTTTTGTCCGTAATAGCATTAACTACGTAGGTTCTTTCCTCACCGATGAATATCTCGCTCGTAGGTAACGATAATTGGTTGATCAAATACGATACTACTGTTAGCAAAAATGGATCCGAACAGGGTGAGGTGAAGATCGCGGCGATCGACAACGGCCTGGCATTTCCCTTTAAGCATCCGGATTCTTGGAGAGCATATCCTTACCACTGGGCATGGTTGACTCAAGCGAAACAGCCGTTCAGCGAAGTCACGAGAGAGCTAGTCCTGCCGCAACTCTCAGACCAGAATTTCGTACAGGATCTCTGCGATGATCTGTATCAACTATTCAAAGTATGTTGCATGTATTATTCTACGAAAACGAGCATATCGCGTTTCACATTTCCGCTCATCGCTCGAACAATAATCTCACGCAAGCATAATTTATTTATTTCCACAGCAAGATAAAGGCTTTGATCGACATCACTTTGATAGGCAAATGAGCGTGATGCGCGGCCAAATTTTGAATCTACAACAAGCTCTGAAAGACGCTAAAAGCCCCGTGCAATTGGTACAAATGCCAGCTGTAATCGTAGAAAAGTATGTATTTTGTTTATTTATTACTTTCATTTTTAGATATACAGTAATAAATGTTACAGAGTTTAACGCATCTTTTTTGCTCTAGGGCCAAAGGAAACGGTGCTCCCAGGTTGTTTTCATTCTCTGACACGTTTACTCAGCGCTTCCAGAACAAGAGTCCGTTCTTCTCCTGGTGTTGAAAGCGAGAATCAGAGTGACTTGAATCATAGTGCTCGTGAATAAGTGTCAGTGGTATCAGTGTCAGTCACATTGTCCTCTCCGCCGCGAGAAATGTTATTATTTTTCTAAGTTCATCCTACATTTCTACCTCTCTTTCTTAAGTTTAATTTCGACAGAGCGGTTGCAAATTGATCAAGGGGACGCGGTTATCCTTTTTAGCCTGTCTTGTATTTACAATCTCTTTTTCTCAGTTTAATCGGGATATAAGATATTCATATAATTATATTGTATACAGTAAATATATATATATAATGTTAAAACACATTTTCTTTTAATGCGCTTTAATGTGCGAACAAAATGTAAAAAAGGGCGTGTGAAATTTAGATATAATATATAACCCATGAACACAAAAAAGATACAGGTGCAAATTGTACGAAATGTCTCTCGCGTGTCTTCCACACGTACACGTACACACACATGATGTGTAATATATATACATATATATACGTATATATACATATATATATATATATATATATATATTACACACATAGACTGTAGTTTGTGCCAATCGGTACCGTGAAAAGGGTGCATAGATCAATACCTAGAGAACGACTAATGTCATGCAACAGCTAAAAGTTGAAAGATAAAAATATCTTGAATATACGATATTTTCTTTCTTTTATTCTCGCATTTCAAGAAGATGGCATTAGTTACTCTAGCGAGGTGTTGATCGCTAGATTCTTAAAATGCTGTATAAATTTCTTGAAAATTAAAACTGTGATCCTTGTGGTACGTATGTCACGTCACGTCGCATATGTACTGACGACAGGAATTTCACGTAGTTATACATAACGTTAAGTACAAATTGCTACTGGAATACGTAGACGAAATAGAGTTTCTAGCGCAATTTTTACGAAATTGTATTTTTGCCTATTTTCTCTTTTGTACTGCACGCCGTATCGTGAGAGAAATAGAATCATGTGATCCAATGCGAGTTCAAAACTGATATCACGACATATCTTACGACGAGGATAACACGAAGTTAGTTCTGGACCATGTGTCAGGCATATTTTAATCAGATTTTTAAATGTTATGAAATTTTGACTCCAAGATATTATTTTGAACGCTTTGATATTTATTACACCATTTACGCAGAATAATATTAATGCAATTGTGGATTGTACATATATACAATATATGATAGGAAAAAGGATCTGAAAGGGCAGCTACAATATGGAGATTATTGAGGCTTGTTCAAAGAGGAAAGCCTCATCATGTACCAAAACGATGGCATGTCCATGCAAGACAAAAGTAATTGTCAATATTTTCATTGGTACACTTTCAATCGATTATTTATAATGCTTTTGACATAGTGTTGAAAGATTCATTATTATAACTGATATTTCATACACAACGATGAACTTTTTGTTGTAAATAATTTGATTGCAAATTAATATATTCGTAATTTATAATTGTTAATATTTAATTGTAATTATCATGACTGTATATTATGTTCTGGTACAATACAATGTATTACAATATATATAGTCTAATAATAATATATACAATATATTATTATTAGAGGAATTATTAATATTTGTATAGTTTGAGCATTTATATTACTAATCACAGTACAAAAGATACGTGCAACCTGCACGTGCAAAATCCTTCGCGCCGGAACGATTGTACAAGGCACCATCGAAGCAATTTGAAGACACGACGACGTATCACTTGTCTTATCTAAATGTGGATCGCGCAGCGGCGCGTTATGCGCGGCTGCAACCAATTCGGCCCGTTCACACTCTTCAAAAAAGTACTGGCAAGTTTTTCGACGAGACAACAAATAAACTATCCTACAGACCCGTATGGCAGACCGTTAAAGCGAAGCCTATCATACCGAAACATAGGTAAGCAAAGTATTAAATTCCATCATTATATGCGTCAATATTCATAATGTTTGTAAAACAAGGACTTTAATACAAAACTCTCTGTTGAGTGAAGACATTAAAATTATGCTGTATCTCCTGTACATCTAAGAAGAACTTTAACAATTTCGACCATGATTGTACTTTAAAAATTGTGAGATAAATGACGAATCATGACTTGGAAACATAAAATCTAAAATTAAAAAAAAATTCGCACATATGTTCTTTTTTTTACCTTTCAATTTAACACATCACGTTTAAGCTATCTTAAGAAAAAAGATTTTCGTTTGTTTCTTTTATTTTGTTATAAGAAAAAACCGAGACCGAAAACTTGGAAGACTATCGGTAAACAATGCTAAAGGAATTAAGTTAATATAATTTAATTTATAAATAAGTTAAACTTTTTAGACCGCTAACGAGCACAGGCATGATGGAGACTGTGACGACAGTACGATGCGATTACGTGGCAAAACATGTGGAGAGACCAGAGATGATTATACCCTGTGAAAATATTCGCACAAGTTCAGATCCGTTGGACGACAGAACGATGGCAAGACTGTCCTATGTTCCTCCAGGACCTATTGAACCTGTAATCAGTTTCAAACCGATATTAAAGTATCGTCCATCGAGTCAGCCGCTTCACAAAGAGACCACGCAAAAACTGAGCTATCAGCCCTTTGCCATTGTTAAAAAAGAATTGTATCCTTGGACCCAGAAACCAACGTACAAGTACGTGAATTTAAGTGTTACATTCTGACAATAACAAAATCAATTAACGTAATTTACAATAAAAACATAAATCTAAATTATATATATATACTATATATATATATATTATTACAGAAATATATATTACGAATAATTTTCTATATAAAATATGTAAAAAAATATAAATAATCTAAACATTACATATAGTATCATCTTATTTAAGAATAGCTCTTATATTATGCTCTAATTAAAATTTTAATACGAAATAAGAAAATTTCTTTATCTGTTTTCTTGTTACATGATAATATGTATAACAATTATAGGAATATTTCCTTTGCAGGTTTTTAGTTTTTGTAACATAAAAAATATTAATGTTTGAAGGTCACCGGATGTCGCGATGTGCAACAAGACGACTTATTCCGAGAGCTATATGGAGAACGATGCGGTTTCCATGGAAAAACCCTTCCTTCCTGTCGCGACATATGTATTTCCTTATGGGGCGAAATTTATGGATAAAACTATCTACAAGGAGAGCTATCTACCGGGTAACGTGGAGCGCATGGCGCCGTTTGTTCCCAGCGGGAATATCTCTATTCCCGACGCAAGGATGTCCGCTGATACGACTAGCAAGGTGTGACTTTATAATTAATCCCGAGTTGCACGATAAAAAAATCGATAATTTCTGTCGCGATATATAACTCTTTTAATTCTCATTATACGAGTTACTTTGTAGCTGAGTTATCAACGAGTCTATGCCGAGAGGCGAAAATCGTTTGTGCCGTGCGTTAAGACCAAGTTGGCGACCGCTAAAATGCAATCGGAAACGACGACTCGTTGCGAATACGTCGCAAAAACGACGATGCGTCCAGACGTTATCGTCCCCTCTGATAACATCCGTATAGTCGACGTACCGTTGGAGGGAGACACGACTACCGGATTATCTTACGTAAAACCCGACGCGATAAAACCTGTTCGCAGCTACAAACCCGTTATGCAATATTATAGGTGAGAAGAAACATATGTGAATTCAAAAGTCCAAAGGACATCTATGATGCAGCTAAAACTCGTTTTTTTCCAGAAGGAAATTTTTTTTCTTCAAGAATGTCTTTAAAAGACTTACTTGAGTTCGCAATTAATTTCTTTATTGTTTTGACTTTGTTTTAATTTAGCTATATATTTGTTTACGCAACATCTAATTAGCACCGGTTATTATTATCATCTTTTAAATCTCTTCATGACGTGTGTTCAGCCGGATTTCGAATTGTAAAGTTGTAATCTTACGATATCTCTGTCCAGGCCGGACATTAAGCTCGACTGCGAGACGATAAATAAATTATCATACCAAACGTGGACACCGAAACCTAAAGAAGAACTCCCATGGGCTCAAAGGAGCAAATATCAAACTCCAGAATATCCAATGGTCAGCGACACGGTTTATCACATGAGTTATCCCATGCCAGGTCATTATGTCGAGGACGATTCATCCGCAGAATGTCCTTGTCCACTCGATAAACAGGATAATGTTTCATGTGCTTCGACAGTAGCAACTCAAATACTTTTGGATTGAATACCGTTCGCTGTATGCTGAAGATAAATTGTTATTTACTTTCATTATTTTAAACTTACGGTTCAGAACAACGTTCCCTATATTTTTATATTATAACAAAAATTTTATTATGAATAAAATTATTTTAGAGTAAAAAATCAACAATCGTTTTTAAAATTTTTCAATATTTATTTCGTGTATACTAAAATTTCCTTTGGAGAAAGCTAATAATATATTGTTAAAAAGCTATGTCGGTAAATAAAAATATAAAAATAATTGCACTAACTATTGATTATTAATTAATTTTCTTCATACCATAATCATCTAATTTAGGCATCTAAATTAATATTAAATAACGTCAAGAACATAAAATTTATATCTTCACTCCTCAAGATTTCAGATATGGAAATACATATCGCGCAAATCGTGTGAAATCTATTCTAAATATAACTGCAATAATAAACAGCCGAGCTGCTGGATAACTTTATGAATAGTCTCTCAAGCGAAAGACTCGAGTTTAATTTCTCTGCCTTGCTATTCTACTTATGGTATAACAGAGTTTGGAAAAACATTATTTTACTACAATAAAGAAACAAATATCCAAAATTTAAACAAATCACATGTTAACATATCGTGGCACTTTATTTAAAAGGAATGAATATCCGTTAAAGTAGAGAGAAAATCAGAACAACCATTATATTTGTTCTACAATGTACTTTATTCCGCGTTTAAACATACGTGTCGCGTTATATCGTAAAACACAGGGGAGGGAATAGGGCACCATAGTAATTATCTATAACAACCTAAAGTTATTATAGCTGATTTAAGTTAAAAAGTAAGGAGATTTTATGTAAACTCTATGAAAATTAATCTCCTTACATTTTCTCTTCTCTTTCTGTCTTATACCTCTAAAAATATTCCTTAATTCTAAAAATTTATGTCAAGTTTTCAATCTAAATCCTCACAAAAACATCCTAAATTATTATTTTTCATTAACAACTTATCTCTCAACAAAATACTACATAAATTCAAAAAACTTAAGATATTACTGAATTACAAAAAACTTAAAAATTAATTAAAACGATTTAGAACTTATCGAAAAATTTCAGAATACAAAATTTGAAAATGCGCAAGGCACTTACTTCAGGTTACATCACACACAATGCATTTTTAAATCTAACACGCGCTATTCCCTTTAATATTACTTTTCTGTATAACTGAACCAAATGCAACAAAACTAAAAATTTAATCCATTTCCTGTTTATCGTGGCTTTATTTTCAAAATGCATGCAATGGCAATTTGACTAGGTGATCGTGGAAATGATGGTCTATGCATTGTTGAGTGTATAAACGTACGCTCTAAAAATCTCCCTATTATTATCTAACAATCCTAAACATGTGAATTAAAAGCAAACAATATTGCAAAGATTTCATTTTTCCTTTTCTAATCCTCTAAAAATGTAAAACCAATTTGTAACCACGGTATCGTAACTACATAATTATAAAAAAAAGAGAAGAAAAGACAACATGATTTACAATATTTTGTTAAAATTTTCTCTATAAAACGATCTAAATATTTAACAAAAATAATGGTTATATCAATCTCTATATGTAATACTATATATATGTATGTATATATGTAATATAGATATTATAGATATTTGCTTAGAGTAGAGAGTAGTTTATAATCTGCTATTCACAAGCGATATACATTTCTATTTATAATTATTCTCTTAGCACTTTATATGTTATGGACTATAGACAATAATATATAAATCTTTGTACTAAGTTTACTCTCGTTTACATTGTGTAAGAACTTAAATTACATTGATGAACGTTGCAAAAAAAAAATGATACATACAAAGAGCTTAAGCAGAGGATTCGATAAAATTAATGAAATCATTAACTGGAACGAATACGAAAACATTTTTTGGTTGTCTCACTAGAAGAATAAATTGATCAATTTAGAGTATATATGGAAACATCTGAATCTAAGAATCACTTGTTTTATTAGACATTAAAAATATATTAATGAAAAAAATCACAATTTTTGTCGTAACGACAGGTCAACTCATTAAATTGCGAATATCTTCGCATGTATTGACCAGTGTGTCGCATTAACGTATCAACATGATTTAAGCAAGAGCTTTCGAATATATTGCTCAGTCAGTGCAACTTGAGTATAAGAGAACAAGATCAACAGAGATATATTACATATGTATCATATTAGGTAAAAGTGATAACAATCTTTCTATAATCCTCTAAAGATATAAGAAAGCCAATTTCCGTAGCTATAAAACACTACCTATAAATGGTCGTTATACAAAAGAAGAGAAGAGAGAAAAAGAAATATGATTGTATCATATTCTAGGATACATTAATATCCCTCCCCTGTTAACAATTCGCGATACATTGCATTCGATTGCCTCCGATGCGCTTCGGCGTGACTGATAAATAGAGATCGAAGAAAGATCAGGATTAGGCCTGCAACGGCGGTCCTTACGGATATGCCGTCGTACTTGAAGGACGACGGTGCATCTCGTAGGCATACCTCCTATTGCAGCTTGGTAGATTGGTTGTACTGCATGAAGTCGAAGCCGAAGTTGTTCAAGTGTTCCAAGTTGAGATTGTCGTCGATCGACGACAACTCGTTGTTACTGATCATCTCCATGTAGTCCATGTCCGAACCTGGCTGCCCAACGCCTGACTGGCCGAGACCCGGAGCGTAGCTACCACAGATCAAAACACAACCCCAATCACTGGCAATCCTCGATAATCGTAGGTTTAAATCTCTCCTTCTCTTCCCTTTCCTTTCTATCTTTTTTTTTAGTCTGGAAATATATATACTTTTTTCGAAGGTGACCGATTATAGCCGGGATAGCCGGTACAACACGGAAGTACGAATGACAGCAAAGGAAGTACGAATGACAACCACAAGAGTCCCTCCCAGAACTAAGCTTGCACATCGGTCACTTGTCGTCTCCGAGAGAAGCAAAATAAGAATCAGTGAATGATTCTTTTCCCGTCGTTTTATCTTTCGATTCGTGCGATGCACGAAAGCAACGAAACGGCAATATCGTTCCAATGAATCCGCGAGCAATAACGTTACTCAATTGCCAGCTGCGAGTGATTGGAGCTGCATTTTAGCTGCAGAATAGTATCGAACATTCTGTTGTGGTTGTACCGGCTTGCTCCGGGCCTTTGCCTTTTTTTACTTTTACAGACACAGCTATCTTAATATGAGTAGCATATCTGCGCATCTGTTCTGCTAAACGTGGCATTTCTTTAACACGCAAATGTTTACGCTACCTACACAACATTATAAGCTATAGTATGCAAAAATTATATGATAGTATAAAAGCTACATTAAAGCCATGGATAAGCCGCTGCATTAGAAAAATGAATCATAGAAAAATATTTGGCAGTCAAAAAATTAATTTTATCCTAATTTCTAATCAATATTTCACAATGGTCCACAATTAAGATATGATTATACGGATAGTCGAAATAGAGCCGTTTCAACGATAAAAACGAATTAAAACCTGTTGAAAAATAAAGTATCTGTTTCTGTTTCTTAAATTTATTGATAAATTTTAAATTCTTTTTTGGTTATAAAAATTTGCGTATAATTATACAATGTGTGTTATGTTTTGTATGTGTGTGTTTGTATGTATGTATGTATATGCGTGTGTATGTCAAAAAATAAACAATACTAAAAATTAGAATAGAAAACAGAGATCGCATTTTTAATACCAATTATACAACTTAACGCATAAACTAAACACATAAATTTAATGATATAAAATTGAAATGCACTTGTGCGTAAAGGCACCTTATAATATTACAATTATTCATTTAGAATCTCCTCAAAATACTAATATTGCATTATACACAGTATAGCAATGCTTTTTAATACTAGGTTTATAGATAGCTGATTAATCAGAGTTTATTCACGCTATAAGTAATGAGTTACTTTGCTGCCAGTTGCCTTTATTTCATTCTCCAAATGACATTACTTGGACATTTCACTTAACTAATGAACAATATGTTCAATCTAAAAAATATATATATGTTACGTGTGTATATACATATGTATACGTATATATATCTTTATGTTTTTTATAGATATATAAAATTTATATATATATAATGTAAATTACATATATATAAATTATACATAAAGAAATCTGTATCACAGATACATGTTTACATATTTGCATATGTATATACACTTGTACATATAAATAAGTTATTTTTTGGAGTTGTTGAAATTAAGAATATTATTCGTTGTACGTATTTTCAGAATCTCAATCTGTTTTGAAAAAAAAGGTTGTGTTAAAATTGAGAAACGCTCTTATCGTAACTCATAATAAAAACAGACAGCCTTTAAATATTAATTATAATTACTTTGGACACGTGTACTTTAACAATATAGATAGATTGACCAGTATGATAGATAGAACAATATAGATAGATATCCATATAAGTATCTATATTATCGATAAGGCTGAAAAATAGTGCGTAGTAAAATATATTTTTTTTATTAATATAGAACTGAATTGTATCAAAAGATTTAAATATAACTAATATGCACATTCCTATTTGTTTATGTATGCCTTATTGAAGAGTATATTTGAACAAATGAAATTAAAGCGCAACTGGAACGTTTTCACGTATGAAGAACGCCTTACATACTTATAGTATGAATAAAGCTTTATTATTGGACCAAAATACTGGGGTACACACAATAAATATATATAGGAGAAGATGCAATGTAAAAATCCAAAAGCTTTTAAAAAAATATTTTAAAATTAAATGATTTAACACATGATTGTTACTCTGTGGCGTCATTAATCATACGTTTACGCATACATTCTGAACATTTCAGTAGATAATGACTATCTGCATTCACGTCACAGTTATTTTGTTCAAAAAAACAATACCGAGAATAACCCAATATCGTCCAACACATATCAGTCATCATTACAGAATTCGTTGAATAATGCGTGCTTTATCGTACTTTACGGTATAAATTCTTCAGTTTTCCTCCTTGCTCATCTAGCTTATATTAAACAATACAATATTTTGTAAAAACGTTTACAAAAAGTACAATCGCGCAGTTATCATTACAGCTTTCTATAGAACTGCTTGTGTCAAAAGACTTATTATAAAAAAAAAGAAAAAATACTGACCATCTTTGCAAAAAAGAGAAAATCTAGAAGATGTATGTAAAATGTGAGTTAAGTGCAAGGAATGTGTAATACTTGTTCTCATTTGCAATAAGCTCACATAAATTATTGTCTTCGATTTTCATTTTTTTTTTAAGCCAGAGTGATGCAACATGGTACTTTGGTATTGTGTTACAAGTTTCATTTTCATTCACAATTTAAGATTCATATCAATTGATGAAAAATAAAATCTTCTGTGCTATCAAAAACAGGTTCAACATCTGTTAGTACGATAGCTTAGTTGATTATAGAGTTTAAAGTGATAATCGAAAAATTTTAGAATTTTTATCTTAAGATTATTATTTATAAAATATAGTAGCATAATTAATTACTTGTAGTGATAATAAAAAAATTTAGAATTTTCATCTTAAAGATTATTAGTCATAAAATGCGGATGATATGTTTGACATCAGTATGAGACAAGTGTCCAGTAAATTATGCCACAACCATTGAGAAGGTGATGTCTCATAAAATAATAAAAGAAATAAAGAGAATATTTTAAAGTACAAAGGAAACGTATTTTTTATCGAAAACTACGTCATTAATTTAAAAAATGTATTGCATGTCATTTACTTAATTCACTGGACATCTTCATAATCTGAGATTCGTTTCTCTTTCAAGGCTAACAAAGTACCAAATGTAAAGGCGTATCGATATGTCGATATTTCATTGATTTAATAAAAATATCAGGTAAAGATCACTGATATTACATCCAAGAGACTGACCTTGATGCTACGGACGGCGTGTCCCGCGTGGATGGATCTGGTGGACTATGCGGTGGAAATACAGTCTGCGGTGTGGCAGGGTAACTTCCACCCGGGCCGCTCTGGCCGTTGTTGTTTATACCTGTTACCGATGAATGAGACGGTGTTTGGCCACCGATGCTGGGCAGAGCTGGCCAACCTGGCACATGTGTTACTAAATATGGCTTGACGTACCCGTTTGATGTGTGAGTTTGGTTATCTGTGAAAATTAATTTATTATTATTATTATATATATAGTCACAATAAGATTAGCTTATAACATTTACCAGTGAATGGAGTGTAATATTTGCCGAAGGCAGTATCTTTGCTAATATCTGGATAGAGATACTGCAAATGTTGCATATCTGCAAGACGATCAGCCAAGCTCCGAATAGCAAAATCTTTGCTAGTAAACGGTTGTAACATGAAGACATGATCTGATGTTGCTTGATCTAGTAATATTAAAATACAGGTTATGCATCCTCTCACATAAACTTATCTCAGGGGGTATCGAATTATTTTTGTTTTAATACTCTACCTCCAACCCAAGCGATAGTAATACCGCCGAGTTCTGAATCGGAATAGCGCATCAAAAAAGTGCCAACCGCGCAGTTTGCCAGCATCTCTTCCGCTTGTTTCTTCCGGATGAATCCAAGGATGTATCGATCGATCCACGGACCCCTCAGATGTTCCCTAGTCAATTTCATGACAGCATAAAACCATTCCCAAAAAGTAAAGTTTCTCTCGGGTAAGGGCTCTTTACAGAACTGCGCCCAACTCAACAGCATATTTGAATAATCCTGACCGACTGAATTGCCATTGCCTCGGAATGCCTTTTCTGCAAGGAATCGGAGATTGTCCTCGGACAAAGAATGACCGGTCGCCGAGCGGAACTTCATGTTTAATGCCTCCGCTACTTGTGCCCACGGCACTTTTTCCGGCACTTGGAACGGTTGCCTCCCTGGTTCGGCAAACGCGTTATCCCAAGTGACTGTCGCCCATGCATGTGGTTCCTGGTTACCGTGTACTATCACGACCACGGGCAAACTCAGAGTCCAAACTTGAAATACTAACTCGCCTCCGCCAACGCAAAACTGTGATTGAAACAGTAATGAAAATTTCTCATCCATCACAGATTCCGTACCCTTCTTCTCCGTGCGCTTGATTTTCTTCAGCTGCATGTTGCGGAAACTCACTGAAAGTTGCCTCGTCGCCTGCAAAATGATATTATATAAGCGCGATGATACTTTTTTAAACTTTGAATTGATATTAAAAGCAACGTTTCTCCAAATATTTTGTCTATCTGTATTACCAAATTTAACATAAAATGAATATAAAAAAATCTCTCGTACCTGATGATACTCCATCGTGCCAGTATTATTCAAAATCTCGCCGCTGACCTCGCCGCATTTTGCCATCTTCTCGCTCTTCAGCAAAGCGTTTGCCTGTGTTTCGCTAATTATGCTGACTTTTACTTGCGGTGGTGTCATGTGAACGTTCAATTTGCCTCCGACAAGAAGACGCACTGTGCTTGTAAAACGAGTGTTGGTCTTCATGACTTGCGGTGGTTGTTTCTCAATAATAAAAGTACTTGTAACAAGCGAACTGAGAAATTGTGTAATTTGAGTGTTCAAACTCGGAAGAGTATCTCGAATGCCTGGTGGTTCACATTGGAACTTTTGCTTCAAGCGTTCTGCTTCCTTGATCTGTTGCCGAGTCTGCCAGATTAGTTCGGCGAGATTCTCGCACCACTCTTGAATGGAATCTAAATTGTTGGATGCGAAATTTGCACCATTACCGGCCAATTGCTGATCTCTCTTCCACCTAAACGAAATATCAGAATTGTTAGAGGCTCGATAAGAGGAAGAAAAGTTTATAGTTTACTATATCTTTAAATATCGATATTTTACCTTATAAGTTCATCGTCGAGAATTCTCGATTGTAAAATATTCAATTTTTTTATTATATCATCCAATTTTTCCATGAGCATCAAACGTAGACGAACCACACCATTTACTTTTTGACTCAGTTGCAGATCTTGCTGCTCTTTTTGTCTAAATAAAGAATGTCTGTCTTATATCTCATTGATAATATTACATTAACAAAGATTGGAATATATATATATATATATATATACTACACTTTAAATTGCAAACAACCGTTTTACCTTCTAATCTTTTTTTCCATCTCCATATTCTGTTGATTCTGTACTTGCATAGCGATATGTTGCAAATGGGCATTCAGTTTCGTACACTCGTGATAACTAAGAGCGAAAGACTCCTGCTCCTGTTCTATCTTTCGCAAGTCCTCCCCGGTCTCATACGTCTTTCGCCGCAATATATCGACCTGATGAGCTATTTCCGTAACTGTGTCGCCTATCATCAAACTGACCCTATCACTCGTTATTAAACCTCCTAAATGTTCAGCTTCTGCGACCAATTTCATTTCTGTGCCCAAACAGTGTCTGATTATTTTATACAACGTCATTGGATTCTCACTGTATCTTTGCTATAATAAAAGAATAATAGAGATGAGCAACATTTTTATAATCCATTAAATGAGCGTGTAAAAACACGATGGACAACTCACTCGAAACATGGTAGCAGCCTCTATCAATTTCATCTTTGTTACAAACATATCTTCCGTAGTAAGAGTGTTTGCTTTTGATTCTAATTCAAGTATGAGTGATCCGACAAAAGAGTTTACATAGTGCTCAAACTGTGGGTTGTCTGCATCTATGTTATTCCTAAAAAATTAACGATAATGTAACGATACAACAACTCTTCGTGTGAAAACGATTAATGTTCATTTTTACCAATGTAGATTAATTTTAATCTCGATTGAACTTATCTTGTATCTTTTTCCAATTTTTAGAATTGGAGAAAGATAGAAAGTAAGTTAAACCAAGATTAAAGTTACTCTACATCGGTAGAAATAGGCATAAATGGAAAAGTGCGTTCTCTAAATTTATCTATTACGCTCACCACATCTTTTCCTCTAGCCATGACGACAAGAAGTGTCTCACTTCAATCGGGAAATGTTCTCCATATATGTTGCGCACCTTTTGCAACGAATCTTGCGATAGTTGCTGTGCTTTTAGCCACAGCGCCATTTTGTCGGACAATTGTAATCTCTCTGATGCAAAAAAATACCCTGTTTATACATTAATACTTCAAAGGTCAGCATTCGTGTGATTTAAACAACCCCGAAATTATACTCCGACTAAAACTTGAATTAATTCAATATTTTAATTTTTAATTCGAATCGACAGAATTGCTTACAGCTGAAATTCCAAGTAGATACGATTCATCGTCGCTAATCTAATCTTTCTCCTCGAGCAAAAATTTTTTTCTATATTTAGCCTTATTGAAATAAAATATCGAACATTAATCGATGAGTTAATCGTCGATTGAATAACAGTATTTCTTTAATATCTGTTTCTGTCAATGTAGAGTGACTTTAATCTCAATTTAACTTACTTTTTAGCTTTTTCTAGTTCCAAGAATTGGAAAAAAATACAAGGTAAGTTCAACCGAGATTAAAGTTTATCTGCATTGATAGAAATGCGGATAAAATTATTGGCAGAAAAAAGATATTTAAATTAACCCACAGGGGATAATAAAATGGAGATTTTTGCAATTATGCCGCTTCAATCAATGATTAATTTCTTGTTGACTAAGATATTTAAATTAGGGTCGAAACAAAAAAAACAGCTAAATGTCAACGGGGACAATTCTGCCGTCTAAATGCCGATCAAGCTAACACGAGTTTGATCGAAAGTTACTCCGTTACTACGTACAAAATAGTTTCAAAGACGTGCGAACTATTCGCGGCTCGTCGGCAAGTTGACCGACAAGAGCGTACAACACTATAAACAGATTTCGCAAACGTTCCTTCGCAGCCGCGCGGAAAGTTTCAGAATTCCGACATACAAATAAACGGATGATACGCAAACATTATGTAATCTGACGTTACTCAGATCATCCAGGACTATGACTCGCTGCTAAAGTTCGGTCGGATATTCCAGAGCGACAGCTTGTGTAATCAGCGAGCCGCGTTTCTACCCCGAGGCTTCGGAAAGTATCTCGCCTCGAGCTCGCGAAGCTCCGTCATCGGGGCAATTGCGTCTGTAATTTATGTAAAAAAAAAAAAAAAAAGAGAGAGAGAGGAGGGATCCCACCGATTTATTTTTATCGCCGCGCGACAAGTTATCGCGAGCGACCGCGGGTCCGCCGAGGGAGAAGAAGACTCACACATACGCGTCGCGCGTTTGAAAACTCGGGGAGAACGCGCAACGCGCGCGCGGAGGATCGCGCGAAAAACGGAAGTCGGCACGAGAGGAGAGCGACCGGGAGGAAAGTCGCGACGACGAGGGATCCCACGGCGTCGCGACGGAAAAGCTCGGCGCGGGGAAGGAAAGAGCGGATCGCGCGACGTAACGCGCAAATAGATAAGAACGCGAAGGGGGAGAAAAGAGGGGGTGGAGAAGGGGAGGAAGGAACGGCGAGGGGAGGGAACGGGGCAAGGAGCGAGCGAGAAGAGCCGCTCCGGAATTCGGACGAAACTCACCTGATGCTCCACCGGGCTGTTCGCTCGCGTTTTTTCAGAAGCAGACGTTTTTCGGCGAGGACGTTTTACGACGCAATACATACGGTCGCCGTCGCCGCCGTCGCCGCCGCCGCCGTCGCTACCGCAGCTCCGTTCAGCTCTTCGTTGTCGTTTCGCGCCGGTGACCTTGAACGTATATCACTGACGCGCGACGCGACAGCCTATAATCCGCACTGGCCGCGCAATAATCGCGGAAAGGAGTAATTATTGCGTGCAATCGGACTCACACCCACGCTAGCATCAATAGCGCTCGCTCGCGGCCTGCCTGCCTGCCTGCCAGTCCCTTCTCCCGAAAGTTACACCCCGAAGAAGTCCTCCTACCGCCGCTTCCGCTCCAATCCGCTCCCTCGGCCGTCCTCTCGGCCGCGTACATCACAGGCCGTCGGGCACCGTCGGTCGACGCGGATGACGACGGAGTGAACCGACACGGCTGGAAATTCTCGGAATTTCCTACCGTAAACGGCGCCGGCGGCCGCCGGTGGGGGCGATCGTGGGAGTGGGACGGGTCACGTGACCGCCGCCGGGCATGCGCGCACCGCCGCGCGAGATCGCGCGCCGCGCGCTTCGTGATTTATCGATAAACTGCACCGACGGCTCTGTTTTTCCTTTCCTCCTCGGCTACCGTTTTTCTTTCGCACGCTCGCGCGTCCGTGGGCGCGTTGAAATAAACGAGCCAACGGCGCGCTCGCGCGCGCGCATCCGCGCGTGGATTGTAAATAATTGTAGGCATACAAATTAGAAAATGAGAGATCTACCACGAAGCACTGTTTAGCGATAAATCGCGATTTATCCGCTCGGTTTCGCTGTTGGGATATACGTATTATGTCATTATGCAAATCCGTCCAGTTTGGTCTTTACATTCCTGAGAGAAAGAAAGTGTAGAACTAAACAGAAAACGCAGTTGGATTCAAGAATTTACATTAGGCGGATAACTTGTAACTTGTAACATATTAACGTACCCCTACTTATTTATGACTGTATAAAATGTTTAATTTATTGAAATATCAATAATTTCAAATGTTTACAATTGCAATTAAAATTATATGCATATAACGTACAAATATAAGTATTTTTTCCAGTATAAGTTATATATTTTTTGTTATATGAATAACAATTTTTTTATGTGTATGTACGTATAAAATATAATACTTTAAAATATAACAAATACTCAAGTATATGTAAGTATACACATACATATATTTGTCTCTTTGGCCTATAAGGCCTTTAAGTGTGTGATAAGCTAGATATAAATAACAAATATGATATCTATATAGATTAATAAATCCATTTGATAAAGAAATTGTTACTTTTTTGATATCATAAAATGATATCAAGAAAGTAACAATTTCTTTATTAAATGGATCTATTAATAATATATGTATCACTAAGATATTAAACGTAATATATAGAATATTTAGTTATTTCTAAAAAAAATTAATATAAAACAATAATAAAAGAGTATAAAGAGATATAAAAATACTGTTTCAAATTTATAGTATATCCTTTAAAAAAGGCAGAGGACGGCATAACATTTGACTGTGCCAAATGTTACAAAGTACGCATGCTGTGCAAAATCAAAGGCGGTAGCGTGAGCAGTAGAGCCCCAATTAGATATGTCGTTGCACTACCGATGCACCAAAATGCTAAAATAGAAATGCTTGCGTTTAAAAAAATGAAATTAATGAAGTAAAACCATTTGCGTCAGTTTAATTCGCTTGGATTCACCTGTAGAGGCGATGACGGGTCCACAGGCGCGAGCCAGTGCACCCAGAGAACGGAAAATGCCGGTGATCACACCCTTTTGATGTTCAGGTCCAATACGCGTTACCAGAGTCATCATACAGGTAACAACCATCGCAGTAGCTGTAATAGAGATGATACAATTTTTACTGCTTTTTATTAAAGCAAGTATCATGTTCAGAGTATAAATATACATTTAACTTGTATCTTAATAATAAATAAACAAATATAACGCTCACAAACTGAGAAAAGAAAAATTCCAATACACAATATCTGTACATTGGTAGCGATCCCGATGCATATAAATGCGGGAATTATTAGCCATAAACCCTAAAATAATAAAAAAAAAATATATATATATCATTAAAGAATGTCATCTAATAACAAAAATATATAAAAAGATTGATGTGAATAAAGATTACCAGCTCGCTGATAGTTTTTGTTCTATTTGGAGGTACATGCCGCACCCAACCGCCCTGTAAAATTGCCATTATCAGTCCAATCCCAAGAAACATCCAACCTTGTTGCATGCTAGTAAATCCGAACGTGTGATGCGTCAAAAATGTCAAAGTAAATTCCAAACCACTGTATATAAAAAGATATATAAAATATGCTCGACCTAATATCTTCAAATCTTGTTGGTCTGAAAACAAAGTCTGCGTGTTAAAGTTTACAGGATTTTTATGCTGTTTATGTTACAATGTTATATATATTAATAATTTTACAATTTGAGTAATTTATTATATGTAAGTTACAAAGATACTGATAGCAATAATAATATTATTGCTTGAAATGTATTACAAGAATCAATTTTTAATATTGTCTATGTTTTAGAATACCTTGCCGATTTAAGTTCAACACTCCATTAAATTGGAAGAGATCAACAGGATTAATGTAGGATATTGCTCCCGATAAACCTTTTGCTAAAGTAACCGCTCTATGTTTCAACGACAAACTCTCCTTCAGGTAGTAAGCAACGAAAAATAAGTCACTCAAGGCGAGGAAGAGCGCAAATAGAGCTGGTATCACATACCACGTGCCTTCCCTATTACCACTGGAGATCCAGGCAAAAAATGCCCCTATCATTGGTCCCACGACAAAGCCAATAGAGAAAGCTATCCCTACAAGTGCCTGAAAAACCAAGAAATAATGCAATTTAGTATTAAGTGGCATTTATATTATATATGAATACAATTCATTTATATATTAGATGCTCGCTCATCTGTTTCTTTACCATTGCCTTTCCTCTTGTTTTCGGAGACGTGACATCACTGATAATAGCCATTGATAGACTAATGTTTCCTTTACTGATACCACCCACAAATCTGGCCAGTACAAATATACCAAAATTTGTGGACAAGGCCCATAAGAGGTAAGAGAATGCAATACCGATCAAACAAAGTAACATCAATGGTTTTCGTCCATAAATATCTGATAACGCTCCTATGATTGGCGATCCCAGGAATTGTAGGAAGGAATACATAGAGCCCAGAAAACCTGTGGAGTAGGATATAATTTTAAAGAGATATATAAAATATGAGATTTATTTTTTAAAATAAAAGTATAAGTATCAACCTCCATAAAGAACTGTGCTGACTTTATCTGGGGCATCAAAGAATATTTGTATGCTCTTCACATGGTTCAAAATAGTCGAATATAATCCATGTCCCTTTTCTAACTCTTTGTAATGATCCAGTAGGGCTGGCAGCAATGGCAGTATCATTGTAAACGCTAAGAGATCCAGCAGCAAGGATACAAACACCACCCGTACAGTATTATCCTTGATTTCATTCATTTTTTTTTTTTTTTTTTTGTAAAATACAATATTACACTATCTTCAAAATTGTATAAATTTTGATTAATTTTATAATCTTCTCTATGCTTATAGACAGCTCGTGTCTTCACATTCGGTTCACGACGGACTGTTACGCAAATCGTTGGAAATTTCCAATGATTCAGGAAGTAGATTATTCGCCGTAATTTAATTTCAAAAGCAACGAGTATCCTTGTGAATTTGATTGATACCTTTTATCAAATTACATAATATTATTGTTATACGTTCCTCAGCTCTGCTCCATAATCATAAGGTATAAGGAAGGATTTCCCGGTCCTGTCATCGCGACATCGTAAAAAGAAACTCGTGTGAAAATCCAAAAGTGAAAGGCTCTAACGTGTCACTCGACATCCCGCTACATCCCACATGCTTCCCGTAATGCGGTCAATATAACCTGACAATCATGACATCATTGAATTAAAGGAATCATTTAAATCTGCGGTGGGTCAAAAGGTAAAAAACATCCGATATCGATGGACGATCAACCAAACTACTTACCCGCGTCTGATTGGTGTCGCTATCTTTCGAGTACATCTGTCCTGCCGATAAAGTAGAGCGCTGCTTCTCTCGGTCGGTAAAGTAGAGACCTTTTTCTTCGATTTTCGTCGATCCTCGGAAAACACGGCGAAAATGTACTGAGCGCATTTCGATCCAAAAATCAGCGGAAAATGGCTGAATTTCGCAACGGTCGAATTCGCGATGGAAAAGCGGCAGTCGCGACTCTTTCACTGAAAACCGGTGCCGAGTCGCGAATTCGAGAGAACGTTATATTGTTTTTATTTGCCAGTGAAGCGAGAAATAGCCGGCGAGCGAGCGGACGGGCGGGCGGCGCACCCAGAGGCATTATGATGCACGTTCCGACTTCCGGCAGCGTGCGCTCGCGCTCTCACGCACGCACACGCGCGCCCGCGCGCACAGGCCCACTTCCTCGCGCGTTCCGATGCTCGAACAAAGATCTTTTGAAACCCGTACCGAACTGTAACATCGCATAGCCGCGCTCGCGCGCGCGCGCGATCGTTTCTAAATGCTCTCTCCGTTGCAACTCAATACTCCCGATGCCGTTTTCTATCTCCTTCTCTCTCTTTAGCTGTAATGCACATCTCCTCGTGCCTGCGAGATTCACATTCTCTCTCTCTCTCTCTCTCTTTCTCCATCCCCCTTGCTCGCCGTGCGTGTGCACGTGGAAATACGAGTTACGCGACACGGCGGAAGGGAAAAAAATCAAAGCGTGAGAAACGATCCGCGCGCGATCGATCGGACGCGAGGATATAGAAAACACGTCCTGCTCTTGAGAAGAGAAGAGGGATTTTTCTGGAGCGAAGTAGGAACGCCCTCGGAAGATGAATAAGTCCCGGGCGAGCGTGATAATCATTCCTGACCTATAATCCTTGTGTTCCGTCGTATTTATTTATTATATATTAGAACGACGGGGAGGACACACTGTCGGTATCAATATTGTTTACTGCTCGGTCTCAGCTGTTTGTTTCATTTGAATTTATGAAGATAATTTCAAAATTTTATATAACTATAGAAATATAATTTTTAAATTTCTCTATAACATCTATGTTTATCATTTCGATTAATCTCGGATTTTACTTTATATATTTTTCTAATTTTTAGAAACTATTATGTATTTAGAAATTAATTTTTATCATTTTTATTCTCATTTAGCTTTAGAATTATATTTATAAATTTAGAATCACATTTAGAATCACATTTAAATTTCTTTTACATCCATTTCTATCAATATGGATTAACTTTAATTTCGGTTTAATCACATTTTAATTACATTTTTTCTAATTGTTAAAACTAGAAGAAGACAAAAAATAAGTTAGAAACGAACGTAAAAACTTTTAAGTATAATTCTAAATGAAAATAAAGTGGAGAGAAAAGAGAAAAGAAAGTCTGTGTGCGTGTGTGAGTGAAGGAATAAAATAGACGAACGAGTGGACGAAAAGTTCTGGAATTTTGGGATCGATCGCGGTAGGCGAGCCGAATAATTGAATCGCGCGATCGAGGAGGATCTGTCGTCAGACGTGCGCCCGTATCTGTCGAAAATCGTGGCATTTAACGAGCCGGGGCTGATTTACGCGTTGCAGCAGGTGGCAACGGGGAGCTGCGCGCGGCCGGCGCAACGGCGTCGTGTCCGGGACCGGCCGTCAAAAACTGCAAGGGTACCGGGCGCTTGCCATCTGGGCCCCTGCCTACCGCGCAAAGGTCCATACGGTCTACCGACGTTACCGCCGGTACCGGCACACACCGCGGGGTCTTGCGTGCCCCTCGAGAGATTTCCGAGTGCGTTTATAAAGCGATAAGCTCGCGAAATTGCAGGCTTCGCGACCGGTATATCCTGGCGCCACAATATTTCCCAGCGCGATTATTCCTATAAGATTCGTATGTAATTGAAGGGTCGTCCTTCATTAACGATCTGTTAGATAACGCGATATCTCTTATGTGCCGAGTGAATTGTCCCGAAAATCAACCTTTCGAAGAAAATTTCGGAAAAAATTCCTTTTCTCGACTCTTTACGCACTGATTGTGAGAGAAAAATATAGTTACTTTTGGTCTCGATTTTATAATATTTCTAACGATAATTATAGTTAATATAATAATGTATATGGTTAAGTTAATTATATATTTCGTGTTAAAAATGTTATGAAATTATGGTTGAGGCCAACAGTAATTATATTTTTCTCTTATGTTAGTGCGGGGCATCGCATCTTTCCCCCTTTCCTTGCCTCTTTTTCAATCAATTTTCAATCAAAGACATCTCTTGTACATTGACGATTTTTTATCTATAGACATAATTTTTATGTTATTTTTAACGTTGTAATTTGGCTTTCGCGTAAATTTTCATGAGAATTTCAATGTCATCTTCTTAAACCAAACTTAATGTTAGATTGTACTTTCACTCGAGAAATATTCCGATGTCATGATTACAGTAATCGAGCGCGCAAACAGAACAGGCACGCGCCGGCAACATTCGGCAGGTGTTGACATTGACCAAACTTCAACCCCCCCTTCCTCCCTCCCGCCCTTCATCCCCAATATTTTCTCTCCGTATCTCTCGACGTTACTTCGTTGTGCGAATGTCGGTTACTTTGAAATCGATCAAACGTCGGTTTTTAAAGGTTTTCAAACGCATGTGGGGTGGTCGCTTACGATACATTTATACTTACTCTCGCAATTTAATAAACTCTCACATAAATTAAAATAATCTACGATAAAATATTTAATATTCTTTCAAATTTTCAAATATTATTCCTATCGATATCTCTTGCTATTTCTTTATTGTGTGTTTCAAACATTCCGAAATCATAGCGTTGATTTTCAAATGCATACGATCGCTTGATACTTTGGCAATTCTTTAATAAATCCTAATCGCAAATAGAAATATGTCGCATTTTTTATACAGTTTCTTAAAAGTATTTCCTTTTTTGACTTGTTGTCGCAGTTAGACGAAAACAATTGGAAATTTTTCTGAAAATATATTGACCTTCCATTAATAATGCTTTGCCACCGGGAGAGTTCGGACAGGCCGGAAAGACCGCAAAGTTTAGAGATCGAAGGAAGAAGAAAGCTTTAGGATTTCAAAAGAAACGAATATCTAAAGAAGGAGTAGAAGAAGAAGAATATAAATCTAATAATAAATCAAAAGTCTAATGTCCAACAACGTAACGAATTGTAATACTTGTTGTTGGAAAAGCTACATCCTGTAATAATTCAATAATTATTTATTATTATATGAAATATTATATTAATTTATAAAGAGATGTTTTTTTTTAATTATTATCACTGAATAATCAACAGTCCAAAATGAGTGAATTTCACGAATATTTAAATTCGCTTCTCGAATATAATCCTCAAATATACGTGCAAAATGATCATGTGTTAAGACATTTGCGACATTTTATAAGTAGCTTACAGTTAAAACTAACAAATAAAGGAAAAGGATTGGACATGAAAGAAATAAATGTTTTTAAGCGGCATCGAATATTTTCGTTCATAATAGCGCAAAAAGTAAAATGTCATGCTTGACCGCGATGGGTCTTTCCGAAGAAAAAGGAGTCTTAAGATTTCCATGCATAATTCTAGGATCTTTTCATAATTGTCTCTCTGGTCATCGATGGTCACTCATCAAAAAAATGCGGTTTTGAGCTTTTTTCAGATTTTGGACTAGAAGTTTCTATTCTGCAGATTTTAGAATGTTTGAAACTTGGAAACTTGGAGCGTACATATTAAATAATATACAGCCATCGACAAAATTATTAAGCACCCTATTAAAATAAAGTTTCCCTAAAAATATATTTTACTAACAATAGTAAAACAAACTGTTTAATATTTAATACATAAATTGATGCGAATATTTTCAAATAAGAGTCAAATGGAGAAAAAGGAGATTTGTTTCAAGCAAATATTTCGCACCCTTTCCGTAATTGAGTGCCCAAAAGGATTCTTTAGATTTTGTTTTGTTTTTAAAGATCGAAGGATCGAAAACTGCCAATACTGTATCATATTTGCCTGTGATTCGATTTGAGTTTGCGGAGAAACAACGGAAGTTACAGGCGATAGGAATTCTCGGGGGAAATCCGAGCGAAATAGAGAAGACGGATTGAGGACAGGAGCAAAGAGGATATATAAAGAGAACGACAGACCCGAAAATCTGAAATTTTCTCGGAAGCACAGTGCTGTGACCATCATACGATGAAAAGCCGACGAACAATAGGGACGACAAAGGAAATTTTTGAGGTACCGGTGTTATGTGTACCGGCTGGCTGGCAAGCTGCAGCTCCATTGCCGCACCGCACCGCACCGCCGACGGGCACTATGCACAAAATCCTGTATAAGCCGCGTCACACCAGGGCCAGGTATGGTATGAGATTCGCAATCAACGGAACAAACGGACGGAAAAGGGAAAATAGTTTTTTTTTTTTAGAGAGAAAAGATGGTCATTGGTATTTTAAGCCTCAAACCTAAGCTCCATCGTCAAATTCTATCCGGATGTTCGATCGTTTTTCAACTTAAAAATTTTCAGATATAGTTAACATAGGCATACGATTATTTAGGATCCACAATGTTACGACCAAGAGAAATTCAATCGAGTTTCGAATTTATGAAATTCTTAAAATCACAATGTTCATTAACTTCTAAACTTCAGCTTAATTATCTCAGAATATTTAACCGTTGAAAATAAAAATGAACCGATTTATTACTAACATGAATTTTAAAATTATAAAAATTATAAAATGGCAATAT
This sequence comes from Tetramorium parvispinum, assembly GCA_011638315.1. Lineage (NCBI taxonomy): Eukaryota > Metazoa > Arthropoda > Insecta > Hymenoptera > Formicidae > Tetramorium > Tetramorium parvispinum. The sequence goes on along the minus strand of VBVR01000604.1, from coordinate 9,594 downwards.
CTGCTAATGGGTGAATACTTTTAATTTTCTTTGTAAATATTTGTAAATATTGTAAATTTTCTTTTCATCGTGGATTGTCCTGGATTGTCTCAAATATTTTAAATGTCGTCCAGGTTTTCAGTGTAACTTTAACGACGATATTTCGAACTCAATATTCTCTATATATATTCTCTATATATATTCTCTATATATATTATTTTTTTAAAGAAACCCCCCGCTGAAATAGAAATAAAAGTAAAAGAAGCTGCTGTATTCCAATGCTTAAAGATGACAGTAAATCTGAAACTATTAAAGGAATACAATATTTAAGGTTGCCATTCAAATCTAAGCTAACAATAAGTCTCAGAATTAAACTAAATCGTAGGCAGAAGAATCTGAAGAAAGTGAAACTCGAACTTGTTCATCGCGGACCTTTTACTCACCCCGGCTAAAAATAGGTTTAAAATTTTGCTGAAACGAATTCTGTTTGAAAAATATCGAGTTTAATTTCGAACGCATCGAACGGGTTTAATTTCATTTAAACCCGTGTACCATTCGCAGATTTAAAATGGTTTTGATATTCTTCAATATGTGGATTCAGATGAGCACTGTGCCCTTGAACTTCGTAAGCTAGTTACGAGTCTCCCCGTGTATCGAAGGGTGCTACGCGAATAAGGGGAAAAAGATAGTACAACAACGGTTTATGTACGTCCCCGGATCTTTCTTCGTTCTGGATGGACGAGGTACCAGTTCCTCCGGTAAGAGGGATGCTAAGGGAACGGGCTCGGTCAACTTTCGAATACATGGGGTGATACACGTGAAACGTGGATATAACGAAGGGTATATATATATATATATATATATATGCGGAAACTGTGCTGGAGCGGTCAACCTTCCCGGAGCCTTAAAGAGAAGCGGGGAAGGGGGTAGAATGAGGGGAGGAAAGAGCGCGCAGAGGAAGAAGCGGACGGATGATTTGGGACGCAGTTTAGGAGCAGAATGGCGCGGAATAGAATGGGGAATAGTTTATGTGACGTTTCAGGGCGTAAGCCACTTCACTTCCATGTAAGGTCAATGGAATAAAATAGAATATAGTTCATACGAGCATAATGCGGCACCGATATAGTTATATAATTTCAAAATACTCCACGGGGGAAGAAAAGACGGACAAACCGACGCGGAACGCTCGGCACGTGTTGTGATGCACCTCGCGCGGAATTTCCTCAGACGCGTACGACCGTATATAAAATTCCCCGAGATTAGATTTCTCCCTCGCGCATCGAAAATATCAAAATACAAACACTACTAGATAACGCGATTAATTAGATTAAAGGCACTAAAAAAACAAGCCAAAGTCGATAATCCTGAAGAGAAACGAGGCACGACGATTACGACGAAACACGACGAAACACGACGGATCGCAGACTCGCGTTAGTGCGATTGTGTCCAGGAAGAATACGACATCCTTCGAGGAGAGAGAGCAAGAAAGGCGACGGAAAGAGAGAGAGAGAGGGAGAGAAAGGAAAAGAGATCTCGCGCGGCCGATCGAAAGAGGAAGGAAAGCAGAAAGGGAGCATGGAAATACGATGAGAAAAAGAGCGGCGAAAAGAAGGTGGTGAGGACAGAGGAGGGGGGGAGGGGAGGGAGAGAAGAAGGAAGAGATGGTCGCTCGTATGTGCTCGCGCGCGCGCGCACGCACCGGCGTGGGCACAAGTATATGTGAGCGCGCGTGCCCGCGCAACCGACAGCAGATGCGCTCGCAGAGCGCAGCTGTCCTCCTACAAGTGGTTCTCAATCATCTCTTTCCTCGATTTTTCTTTCTCCCTCTCGCCCCCTCCTCCACCCCTTTGCCCCGCGCGGGAGTTCGGGACACAAAGGAAATCGCTGTGCGACGATTGCACTTCGTCTGTCGATAAACATCCGCGTCGCAGCTGATCGGGCGATCTCTTTCTCTTTTCCGTCCTCTAGCCCCCGCCATCCCCGTCGCGGGAGAAAGCGGGCGCGACGTTAGAAAAAGGGAGTAAGGCGCGAGAAATATAATGCGCGGGTCTCTCGCGAGGGAGAGATATATGTATGCGCGAGGCACGCCTGGCCTGGAAGAATAACGCCCGCGTGTCACGTATTTCTGCAACAACGATCGCCGCTTCTCCTCGGCGGGTGCTTTCGAGGAATTTTGTTTTGAAGTCGGCTGCCGCGTCACGCGGTAGGACAAAAATTGAAGCGGGTGAAGAGAAGACTTTGACGGAAACATGACTTTGGCGAGCAAGGGGGGAATTGAAAACATTTATTATATAATACTCTCTCTCTCTCTCTCTCTCTTTCTTTCTGAGAAGCCGTCTCGGCGAGAGCTTCCGCTCTTTTCATTGAGTCAGAATAAAGTTATATAGATTATTAAAAAATGAGAGGAAGAATAATGAGATCTCTGATAAAAATACAGTCAAGATACTGGCAGTAAAAGCTATAAATGTAATAGGATAACGATAAACGAGCCAAGTAATATTAAAAAGGCATAATGGGAACTATATGTTTAAGGACAATGCATTTTTTCGTCCGTTCTAACAACGAAATACGGAAATGTTATTTATGAAACTCATCACGAGGACGACGCAAAGATAATATGCCAACGCCGAGAAGCGTGCTGCTAATAATGTTTCAAGAGACGCGTGTGCCAACCTGTTACAAAGTGGTGCCCACGTTCTTAATGACGCGAACACGTGGTGAACGTAAGTTTCAGCTGTTCCAGGTGATACCGCGACCAGTGTGTTACGCGCGGACCGACAAAGCGACCGAGCTGTTTGAAATCGCTGTACGTGCAATCGCGTCGCCTCGCGAGGCTGCACCCGATTGAAACGTCATTCTTCCAGATCTTACTTTATTACTTTGTCGATTCGCAATCCGACGATCGATCATTTCTGCATTAACGGCCGGCTCGAAATTCTCCCGTGGCGTAATTAAACTTTTGTACAAGGTGCTTCAGATTGATCTTGCCACGAATCAAATCTTTTCATTCGTTGATAAAACATCGCGAAAACAAGAGTACATTGAAAATAATTTTCACATATTTAATGCCTATTTCTATCGACGTAGATCAACTTTAATCTTGGTTTAATTTCCTTTCTATCTTTCTCTAATTCTAAGAATAGGAAAAAGATATAAGATAAGTTATAAACTGAGATTAAAGTTACTCTACATAGATAGAAATGAACGTAATAAAATCGTTTAATGGAATTTCAACTGAATTAGAGCTGAAACTAACTGAAGAATCTTATTATTAGCTGCCTATAATGCTATATTCAGCAGTTAATTATTTTAGATTTGTTACAATCGAGTCAATTTATTAATGTATCATATAATGACTCGATTTAAAGGCAGCATTTGCAATTCTTCGGGTAGCTATCTTATTTACATACGTTTGTAGGTGCATAATCAAACGCGGCATGGCGAACAAAACGAGCATGTGTACGTCCTGCGATGCGTAAAATTACTGAGTAAACAGGACTAAACACCTTAGATGACGGAGCAATCGTTGTCCCGCGTATCACAAGGCATTATTTATAAAGCGTTAACGAAGAGGCGTTTTTCGTTAGCGTGATAAATTGATCGGCGCATTGCCGGATCAAAAGGAATTCATAGGAAATGACTTGTGACGGCTCAAGGAACAAATGCTTATAAACATTAGACAAACATAACATTCGTTGGCTTGTCTATAATCTCCTTAGTTGCTCGCTTATACCGTTTTAAACACAAAATCAAAATACAAATTCAAAATACATTTCGTTTCGTCGTTATAATATGTCAAGTTATATATTTTTCAAACTATAGAATATGTACGAAAAGTTTACGGGCTAGAGAACAGAGAACTCATCGAGAGTATTTAAAATTTACTTTATTTTAAACTTTTAATTCGCGTTAAAATTCAAAATAAAATTCTATTTATTATTCCACATGTGCCGTGCGATACAAAAAATTTGAAGAATTACAAAATTTACATATAAATATATAAAAATATAAATGCTTAAAATATGCATATAATATTGTAAATGAAATTGTATTAAAACGAAATCTGAGGCGATTTATAAATTATAGGGCCAAATAGTGGGCCTCGCGCGAACGCACGTCGCAGGGTTTTCCCGAAGTTTTCGCTCCGATAAATCACGCACAATCCGTGTGCTTCGTTCGGAAGCGTTTCATCGCTGGGGCTCGGTCGGAAGGAAGAAAGGCAGGGTGGCGGGCAGGGTGACGAAGGAGGACTCGTCTCGCCGCGCGCGCGGCGGATTTCTGTCACATTCTCTCGTAAATCACGGACGAGGAGCCGGGCGACGCGCAAACCGTCATCACCGCGCGTGTATAATCGTCAAGCGTTAATTTTAATCGCTCCTCGTCCCCTACCGCCGATGCCGAATGGCGGGATCTCTCCCTCGGGTCCCGCGGAGTAGGCCGCGTCTCTCCGATTGGTCGCCGGCCGCCTGCTTAACTACCTGGACGGAACCTGGACGGTGAACCTGGACGGAAGAAGGATGAGGGGCGGTCACCCTGAAAAGGAGGCTGAAGCCTCGAAATCCAGGACAGCTGATACAATTTCGGCGGGGTCCGGACGTCACACGAACGGCACAATGCGGGAGAAACTAAAAAGAGGGAAAAATCCAGGGGGAGAGGGAGGAAAAGAGGGAGAGAGAGAAAAGAACAACGGAGGAAGAGAGACGCACAAGGGACGCCGAGGACAAGAGCACGGCGAGGGACTGGCAGGCAGGGCCACAGGAAAGGGAAGGAGGAACGGGAGTGTGAGAGAAAGAAAGAGAAAGAGAGAGTGGGAAGAGGGCCTTGAGTAAAGGGACGAAAAGGAAGAAGGAAGGGAGGTTCGCTTCGGCGTTCGGGGCCCCGCCGTCGTTTATCGTCGTCGTCTTGGTCGTCGTCGTCGTCGTCGCTGCCGCCACCGCCGCCGCTGCTGGTGCTCTCGCGTTAAATAAGAATAAGCCCGCTGCCCCCACCACTTGGGGCCCAAAACGAATAAAGGAGGCGGGACACCTGGCCACGACCGCAGTTTGCTCGAGGACCTCGTCGTGCTCGGTCGACCTCTTGTCGTCTCCCGAAAAAAAGTCTCCCTTTCCGCTCGAAGATCCTCACCCGATCCTTCTTCGTCCTCTCTTGCCGCGTGCATTTCCAGTCTCCCGTTATAGTGTTGTGCAGTGGACGAGAAAGCATCCCTGAAGATCAACGATGGAAAGCGGCGAAAAGAGACGGACGAGAGAAAGGAAAGTAAGAGAAATACTGGAAAAACAATAAGAGAAGAGAGAAGAGTGATCTATCGCGAGTGATGTACGACGATCTAACGACGCGTCCGATTTATTTCCTGCGTGTGACGCACCTCGATCGAGCGCGCCGCCCGGCTCGACGCGTCACGTGCCGAAGAACATACGAGGATTGAGAAGGAAGAGCCGAAGGCGAGGAAGAAGAAGAAGAAGAAGAAGAAGAAGGGGCATTGTGCGAGAGGAGATCGAGAGCCCGCGTCACGGCGGATTGACACGGCGATGATCGACGTCGAGCGGCGGCGTCGATCCGCATCTCCGATCGCCCTTCCCCGCCCTCTCTTGTGAGTGACCAGCGCGAAATTTCACCGGGAGGCGGAAGCGACGGGATCGGGAACGTTATCGCCGCGCGCTTTTGGTAAGATTGTGACGGTAAGGTTGATTTTGTCTCCTTGAAAGATCGCGAGGAAAAAAAGAAATGTTTGAACGAGAGGCTCGAGATCTCTCTCGAAGATCTCTTATCGTTACGCCGATAACGGCGAAGCGGAAACGGAGCCGCGCGAGGAAATCGAAGTCCAAGTTGACGGTCGAGAGATACATACAGATCGCGGGGAGACGAACGTCGTCCTCGATTGTTTTCGTTTCGCGGCGCGTCGCTCAGGTTTTTCTTTCGTTCTTTTTTTTTTGTTTTTACTTTGAATTCTCGCGTCTCGCCCTCCACCTTGCGGTACCGTAGCGCCGGGGAAAATTGCGAGAGTCCTCGCGGGGAGAAGCGATCCCTTTTCGCGGCGCGGCGCCGTTCGCCAAAAGCCGGTGCTCGCGATAGAGCGCGAGGTGCGAGACATTGTTTTGCGTTATGCACGCAAGCATCGACCGCGGCGATAGACTCGGGTTACGGGCTTCGGAGAAACGAGAAATGCGTACGCGGGCGATAAACAATAAGGGTATTTACGCGCGAATATCTCCGGCTCCGAGAGCGGCGAAAGTCGAGCCTCGAGAATTGCGTCATTATTACCGAGGGGCCTCCGAAAAAAAGAAAATGAAAAAAAAAAAAGAAATAGCAAAAGCGCGTATATCTTCAGCCTAGCATTTCGAGAAAATCGCCGGTTTTCAAAGGTTTCGTGCCACTTTCGGCAGCGAACGATTCTCGCGCGCATGGATGGTGTCTCTTTGTGCGTGCACGCGTATGTATGTGTGTGTGTGTGTGTGTGTGTGCGTTGTGTGCCTGCGTCGCGTGTATACGTATACACGAATTAGCGCGGCCCGGAGAGCCCCCGGTTTCTCGTTTCACAGAAATTCCGGCGGCGCGCGGGTCCCTATTTCTCGGCGAGCGAGGCCCTATTTCGGGGACCGGCGGCCGATGGAGCGACCTATGGTCCACCGAGTGGCGACCTCGGGCTATGATTTGTGATTCGAAGTAGACGCTAGAGATGTTAGAGGCTCTCCGATTTGGAGACTGACCACCAAGGCCACGTCGGAGAGTCCCCCGTGCATGCAGGGCGGGCGGGCGAGCGAGCGAGCGAGCGAGCGAGCGAGCAAGCGAGCAAGCAAGAGCGAGAGAAGGGGAAGGGGAGGGAGGCACGCACGCGGCGTTCACGCATTTCTCGCCCCCATCAATGGGCGAACGCGTGTTACGCCGCGCGGTGCGGCGCGGAGCGGCACGGCACGGCGCGCGTAATCTCGCGTGATTCCAGCGAATTGCGCGTATCGCGAGACCGGCGGATTTCGCGCGCGATTTCCGGCGGCGATCGCTCAAGCAGAAAATTCGTCGTCAAGTTCGCTCACGCGCTCGTTTCGTCCGAGTAGCTTTTAGGAAAAGTGGTTTTTGGTGATTTTTGCAAGAATGTACTCTGAACTTTGTTGATTCGCACGTTGCTCGAGTCTTCGATTTGCGAATTTTTCGCGACTTCGCCCGAGAAAAGTAAAGCCGAAACGTGATACTTTAATTTGAATCAAGTAATTTTAAAGTTTAAATCACTTAATTGTGCATTCTCAATTTCTGCGCTAAAAAGTTTTTTTTTAACTTGTCGAATTCTTTCGAAACGATATGTCTTGGTAATGCGTTCCTCTCACAATAAATTTGTCGATTGTAATTCGAAATACTTGGACCATCTCGCGTCGGCGATACAGCTCTCCGCAATTTTGCGTTAAAAAGATTGCTTTGGTGAGCTCACTTAGAAGTCATATCTTGTTCTTGCAGCTTCCGGTGGGACGAGTCACGTGGACGGGCGAGCAGAGTCGCCGTCGGGGCCCTTCGACGGGGTTCTTCGGCCCTGGGCTTGGACTCGCACGATCCTGCATCGCAAATTGGAGCGGAATGACTACCGTCGAGTCGAAAAGTATATATCGCCGTCGGTTCGGCCGATCCGTCGGTTGCGGCAGCGTCGTCCCGGAAAGCTACATGTTGCATAAGAGATAGGTCGAGATATGTGTCAATATTCAACAGAAATATATTTCAATATTGCACTAGTCCCGGCCTATCGGGATGCATTGTATTTCGTCGAGGAGCGAAACAAAGGGAGACCGACGGCGGACAGGTGGGAAAAGGAAAGAGAGAGAGAGAGAGAGAAAGAGTGGGAGGGAAAGCTATTTGGGAGGAATTTGCCTTCTCGAGAATAGCCGTTCGTGATGGAGATCTTCGAGGATCGGGCAGGCGGGGATGAAGGCATGATGTGAATAGTTGAAATCATATTGCACTCGTCCCGGCCTGCTGGATCTGCTCGACATGTCGACGTGTTCTGATAAGAATCTTGATAGAAATGCATATCCGGTGAAACCAGATCTCGCGATGGTTTTTATATTAATTCGCGGTATCGGAGAACCCGAGTGCCGGTTTGCAAATTAGTTTACTTTTCAGATTTGAAGAAATTTTCATATTAAACGGAAATTTTTGTGTCTCTTACAATTGGTCTTGAACGGATTGAATCTATTGTTATACAATAAATCTTGTATGTAATTTCATTGTTTTATTTGCGAAAATGTGCTAATTAAATATGATTTAAATATGATTAAAAACTAAACTCGTCGATATTGTACTACAATTTATCTCTGAATTAAAAAACAATATATGTTTGTTGATGAAAGCTAAATATTAAACTTGTGATTTGCATATTGAAGATACACTGTAACAACATTGTAATTTGCTCGTGATTTTTTATTCGATTCACTTAACAATTAAACGTGAATTTATTAAAATAAAGAATAGTTTTGCATCACATTAAAATTGATATTATACTTCTTATTATTGTAATACCTTGTACAATACAAAGCTTTAACTTTCCAACTATAGCCACGTTACATATCGTTATTACTGTTGTTAGATATTAACTATCTATATCTGTCAATTCATTTTATAAACTACAAAATCTTCAGATATGAAAGCAATGAAGAATACCTTTTGTAAAGTGGAAAATAATAAAGTTTCAATAAAGTCATGTGCAATTACCTCGAATGTGAAATCGCCTTTTCCTCCAATCTTCCTTCGCGCGTCCTTTAAAGAGATAAATATGTATTTAAATATCTGATTTTTTTTTAAATTGAATAAAGTAAAATAGAGATCTTTAATGAGAGACTAATCATTCGAGCCAGCCGTTTCAATGCCCGCAAAAATCGGCGTTATCGAAAACAATGGAAACGTAACAAATTCGTAAATTTTGGAGATTTCGCGAATAATGGGCATCGTTTTACGTGCGACTCTTTTCTTTCGAAAGAGAAAGCATTTTTTCTTCAGGATGTCGCGCGGCGTTCCCGCGCATTTCCGGCCGGTTCTGGAGCGAGGTGGACGACGGCGTTTCCGCCACCTTGCGAAGCGCGGTTATTTAACGATCGCGCACGAATTCGGAAGGAAGAAAGGGTAAAGAGAGAGAGAGAGAGGAAGCCGCGTCCTTTTGTGTGGCGCGATGCTCACGTAACCGTTCCATCCGAAACGGTCGCACGGCATAGGAAGGAAGAGGCAGGGTAAAAAGAAAGGGCGCGGGGAGAGAGGGCAAGGGAAACGGGGACTTCTCCCCAGCAGGATCGCCTGCTTACCGCGGGGCCCCGGAATTGGCAATCTCGGCAATCGAGGGATTTCGGATTCGGGTTTCCTGCTCTCGAGAGAAGAAGAGATTTTGCGCTCGATGGACACACAGTATATTTCTTCCACTTCGCGTCGCCTCTCGCTCTTTCTCTCTGCTTCCTTATTCCCCGCTCTGTTTTTCTTCCACGCGTCGAGGTGCCACGTGTAAAACCCTCTGTACCCCCGTGGACGCGAAGTGTGTTTCATAATTCTCTCTGGATGGCGCGGAGACGCACAAAGAAAAAGGCGGAAAAAAAAGGAAGAGGGAAAAGCCGCTATCAAAGGACGAAGGGCGGCCAAGAGGGGCGGGCG